>ML370477.1:0-44745 GCA_005239525.1 Nicotiana knightiana | reverse complement strand
CTCTTTAATACCCCCCCCCAAAAGAAAAAGAAAAATCTAACATACCCGAATAATATTCAAATGACCACACAATTGGGAACCATCGTTGTTAATAAACAATGAAAAAGTGCAGAATCTTCAGACAACATAAATATACTTTATTAAAAAAGACAAAAAACAAACCCCAAATAGTCCCACAAAATCCCACAAAACAAAGAATCCCAACAAGAAATAAACAACAAAGGCGTAAACCATGCATGCAAACACTAGAAACAGACAAGAAATAAGAAGATATTGTTGAAATTGCAGAAACTTAAGTTTGATGTAGATGAAATCCAAGAAATTGAAACCCTAGAATAAAAACTCTAAAATACGAAAAGAAAACTAAAAAGATAAAATACTAACAACAATAATATAGCAAATACGAATGATTTTCATGGAGGAAGGTATTACCTTTATGGCATTTGTTGACTTCAAATCGGCAATCAACAGAGAAGTGAGTTTAGAGAGTTCTAGAGAGTGAAAGATAAAGAAGATAAAATGGGTTTAATTTGGGTTATAAATTATGGGTCACGGGTTATGGGTTCGGGGGTTTTATGGAGCGGGTCACTTATTATATGCCCAGATGTAAAAAGGGCATGGATGGGTGCCACGTATCACCTCCGTCTAACTAAGGATATATTTGTTAGGATAGTTAGACGGTAGGGACTTTTGTGGCCCAATAGTATAAAGGGGGATAATTTTAAACAATGTATGATCATAGATGGACAGATAAGATCATTTTTCGTTTTATCTATCATGATTGAAGCATTGGTCCCAAAATGTGGGGCCTATGTTTTTAAAACATAAATTTAAAAATGAAAAAAATAAAAAAATATGTAAAATCTGTTAGCATGTAGTAAATTGGTTTTTACTATGTTTATACAATAAATTTTAATTATTGGTATAAAAGGTGTAGTTGACATGTTGAAAAAAAAAGAATGTGAAGTTCTCCTGGGCTATGGATGTAGCTTATGAAGATAATGTCTTCTTGTTTGGATCTAGTGGTGTTCATACATATCCCTAAAATCTTTAATTATGTCGCTCATAACTTAGCAAGTTTTCTATTTCTTTAGTACAAGAAATATCTTGGGAAATAATACTCTCAATTTTGATTATAAATGATGTTGTACGTTTCTTTGAGCATATTATATCCTTAATAAATAAATGAAAAATCTTGTTTCGGTGGAAAAAAATATAATCAAGCAAAATCTGCATATGAGGTAGAAATTCTTCTTTTCTGTGGTTGTGACAAACTTAGGGCGAGCTTAATTGATGTAATAATTTACTCGCATTTGATAGTAGAGGAGCCTTAGAGCAATGCTAAAATTATTTTTGTGTGACCTATAGTTCACGGGTTTGAGCGGTGCATTAATAAAAGTAGTCACTAAAATATGTATTAGGGTAGATTGTCAACATTATACCCCTTGAGATGCAGTCCTTCTCCGGACCTTGAATGAACGCAGGATACCTCGTGCACTAGGCTTCCTTTTTTACTTGCATTTGAAGTTTATATTAAATCGAACAATTTAAAACACATGCATATTTTTAACAGTCCATATGTCCTAAATATGTGCGGAAGGTTTCTTTACTTTTTTGAAGATATCTGAAACTCAAAATAAAATTCAAGGTCTAAAGTTAAATAGATATAGGCCAAGCTTAAATCATTTATTTTTCGCAGATGACTCTTTTATATTCTGTTCAGCTAACGCTCACAATGCAGTCCATGTAGCTAAGATTCTAAGGAAGTATGAACAAAGTTCTGGGCCAGTGGTTAATTTAGATAAATCTGCTATTTGTTTCAGTAGAAATATAATGGAGGAAGAGAAAGTAGAGATATTTTCCTTACTTAGACAACAACAACGAAATGAGATGAGTATGTATTTAGGATTACCAGCTATCATGGGACGATCAAAGAAAAAGATGTTAGATTTTATTAAGGATAGAGTCAAGACAAAAATAAAAAGGATGGAAGGGTAAATTTTTAAGTACAACCGGGAAAGAAGTAATGCTTAAATCTGTACTTGCAGCAATCCCTACATATGCCTTGTCTTGCTTTCAACTCCCTAATGGTCTGTGCAAGGAGATTACATCTCTTTTTTCTAACTTTTGGCGGGGACAAACCGAGGATAAAAGGAAGATGCATTTTGAGAAATGAGAAAGATTATGTGATACTAAATCAATGAGGGGCTTAGGATTCAGGGATTTAAAGGCTTTCAATATGGCTTTGTTAGCTAAACAAGCTTGACGTATATTGCCGTATCCGGATTCGTTGTTAGCAACAGTACTTAAAAGCAAATACTTTCCCAACTCAACTTTTCTTGACGCTTCTACATCATCTACTGGATCATGGATATGGAGAAGTATTTTGTGGGGAAGAGATCTATCAGTTATTAGACTAAGGTGGAGGAATTCTGATGGAAAAAATAGAAATTTTTGGACTGATCCTTAGGTTCCAAGAAATAATGGGTTTACTCCAAAAAGTATTCAAATGCAAAACAATTTAGATCTTAAGGTTGTCGACTTAATTGACGAAGATACGTAGACCTGGAAACTTCATGAGATAAATATGACCTTGGAAACTGAAAATGTAGATGCAATTTTGTCTATTCTAATATCCATCATAGGTCTTAATGATAGATTAATTTGGCATCATTCAAAATCTGAAAACTATGAAGTCAAGTTAGGTTACTATTTAGCAAAGGATTTGGCGGGTAAGACTATTAGGAATTCGGAAGCCCAAGCAAGTTGTCATTCTTTTCCTAAAAGCTTGTCGTGGAACTTAGAAATTAAAAATAAACTTAAACATTTTCTAAGGAAGTGTGTGATTAACTCTTTGCATATTAGTATTACCTTAGCTAAAAGATTACCGAGCTTGGAATTTGTGGTTCTGAAAGTGAAGATATAGAACATATGCTATTTAGATGTCCCTGGTTTCGGCTTGTATGAAAACACAGTCCTATTAATTGGCCTGATGTTGAAAACATAAATGACTTTTCTGTTTGGTGGTACAACTTGTTCTTAACTGTTAAGCATTTTCCTGAATCTATAGAATTATTACATTTGAGTGTTAATATTATGGGGCAAATTTGGAAAGGTAGGGATGCTTGGTGCTTTAATCAGGAAATATTAGAGCCAACTGATATTGTTTCTAAAGCTTTTTTTTAGTATGAAGAATATAAAGATCACTTGGCTTTAAATCAATGCCACATGTAAAAACTCTTGACATGTACCAATTATCTAAGAGTCTTTGGCCACAAAGCTTTATGCAAGAAGCCACTTGAAAATAGATAGGACACTTAAAAAATAAACAGACTCATGGCTATTGGTTGTAAATAAATTTTCAAAAAGAAATGTTTGACTTTGAATTATAAATAATACCAACAATTCCCCACTAATGCAAAGGCAAAAATATAACAATTATGGGCAAAAGAAAAAACATGTACTTAAGTGTCAATATTTCTCGATTTGAATTGAGACGTAGTGAAATGAGGCAATAACTAACATCCACAAGAAGTACTCTTGAACTGAATCGACATTAGTTGAGACCCCCACAACACATACTATATCCTTAATTTTATTCAAACTCCACGATTCTAACAAAGTACTTTTATGGTCATGCACATACATTGCGTCTCATGAGTGCTCTAGAAAGACATACTAAGTCTGTCATAAAAGGCGACCACACCTTTACACTCACGTAGGTGATTACATCAAGTATATCTACACGCAGGCTACCTTAAGCTATGGAATTACTAAGAGCAAAATAAGCTAAACCTTATAAAGCACTACCACACGCCAAAGGGATTGAAAATGTAGTGCATATTGAGGTCTCATATGGCTTCGTTTGACCACAAACAAGTATCCACCATACTTTCTCAATCCACGGGCTTTAGCCCCATCCCCCTCGACGTTTCAAGAATAACTCTCCTTGCCAAACTCTTGGTTAAGGGATCCGCCAAATTTCTTTTGGATCTTACATATTCCAAGGAAATAACACCATGTTCCAACAACCATTTTACCGCACCATGCCTAATGTGGATATGTTTTTTTTCATTGTACACATTATTTTGCCTGTGAGTCACAATGTAGAGAAACTGGTGAAGCTTGTCTTCCCCACAAAGACACGTCTGCTAATAAGTTTCTCAACCACACGACTTCTTGCCCTGCCAACTCAAGAGCAATGAATTCAGACTCCATAGCAGATCGTGCTATACAAGTCTGCTTTGAAGACTTCCATGAAATAGCCCATGCACCCAAAGTAAACACATAGCCACTAGTGGAGCTAATTTCATCACTGTCAGTAACCCAGTTTGCATCACAAAATCCTTCTAAAATAACAGAAAATTTATTAAAATGCAAACACCAATCCATAGTACCTCTCAAATACCTTAGCAAACTATGAAGAGCATTCCAGTGTTTACTACTAGGGTTGTGAGTATATCTACTCAATCTACTAACAGTATAAGCAATATCAGGTAGTGTATAATTCATGAGAAACATTACACTATCAATTATCTTAGCATACTCAGATTTAGGAATACTAGATTCCTTATTCTTTTTCAAGTGTATGCTAGGATCATAAGGAGTTCTCACAGGTGCTACATCAAAATAATTAAACCTTTTCTCAATATAATGAGACTAAGACAATGAAAAATCATTAGAAATTCTTTTTATTTTAACCCCTAAAATCGCATCTGCTTCTCCAAGATCTTTCAATTTAAATTTAGAAGACAAGAAATTCTTAGTCTCATTAACGACATTCACATTAGGGCCAAAAATTAACATGTCATCCACATACAAACATATAATAACACAATCTGATCCTATCATCTTGGAATAAACACAAGTATCAGATGCATTGAAAACAAAACCACTAACCACTAATGTACTATTAAATTTTTCGTACCATTGCTTAGGTGCCTATTTTAGACCATACAAAGGCTTTCTCAATTTGCATAATTTATTCTCCTGTCCTTGGATCACAAATCCCTCAGGTTAAGACATATAGATCTCTTCCTTTAAATCACCATTTAGGAAAGTCGTTTTAACATCCATTTGATGTATCACTAAAGTATGAATAGAGGCTAAAGCAACAAGAGTTCTAATAGTCGCTATCTTAGTCACGGGAGAATAAGTGTCAAAGTAATCAATGTCTTTCTTTTGGTTAAAACTCCTAATAACAAGTCTAGCCTTATATTTCTCAATTGTACCATCAGGTCTCAATTTCTTCTTAAATATCCACTTGCTACTTGTTGGTTTACAACCTTTAGACAAAATCAAACAAGTCCCAAGTGTGATTAGAAACTATTGAGTCTAATTCATTTTTGATGGCTTCTTTCCAAAAAGTAGCATCTATTGACTTCATTGCTTCACTGTATGTCTTAGGGTCTTCTTCTATTAAATAGATTGACACTAATTCATCACTCAAAACATCAAGATCAATATTTTCAGTCAATAAAGTTAGGACCAAAGCTAGCTTCAATTCTACGTCTCTTACTTCTTCTAAGTTTATTTTCATGCTCATTAGTAATAACACTAGAAGAAGGCATGATGTGAGAATTAACAGACATAGATGTAGAAGCATTATTAGCACATCACTAGGCACATTATTTTTCAATGGAAAAACATGCTCAAAAAATTCTGCATCTCTAGATTCACAAATAGAACTATCATTCAAAGACATAAATCTATATGCAGCACTATTTTGAGCATAACCAATAAAAATAATATCAAAAGTCTTGGGTGCAACATTTACTTGTTTAAAATCAGGTAGACCAACTTTAGCCAAACATCTCCACACTTTCAGAATTTTTAAGTTAGGGGCAAATTCTTTCCATAACTCATACGAGTTTTATCTAACTTCTTATGAGGGACTTTATTAAGAATATAACATGCAGATAAAATAGTTTCCCCCCACATATTATCAGATAAACCCGAACTCAAAAGCATAGAATTCATCATTTCCTTAAGGATTCTATTTTTTCATTCGGCAACATCATTTTGTTGGGGAGTATTGGAAGCACTAACCTCATGTATAATACTATTTTTCTCACAAAAGGCTTCTAGAGTATTAGTACTATATTCACCACCCTTGTCATACATAAGCCTCTTGATTTTTCTGTCTAATTGATTCTCTATTTTAGCCTTGTATTTCAAAAACATGCTTTCAGCCTCATCTTTTGGCTTAAAAAGATATACCTTAGTGTATCTAGAAAAGTCATCTACAAAGATGATGTAGTATTTTTTCCACCCTTACTAACAGTGTTCTTGAAATCTGCTAAGTCTGAATTTACTGGTTCAAGCAATTCTGTTTTTCTACTAGTTACAAGCTTAAAAAGCTTTTTGGTATGTTTTTCTTCTACACAAACAGGACAGTTAGAAAAATTATCAACATTAACTGCAGGAATTAATTCCATTTTTCTAAGTCTTTCAATAGAAGCAATATTAACATGACCTAGTCTACCATGCCACAAATCAATAAACTCAGCAATATAAGCAAAACTAAAAGTACTAGCATTATCAGTAATATCTTAAGTGATGTTCAGTACAAATAAACCCCCACTAAGATAACCCTTCCCAACAAAGTCTCCCCCACGAGAAATAACAACTTTATCATATTCAAAAGCAAGTTTAAGACCTACTTTGTTGAGAAGCACACCAGAAACTAAGTTTCTACGAAGGGAGGGTACATACAGAACATTGTTCAAGGCTAAAGTTCTTTAAGAAGAATTTTTCCTTTACCTATAACTCCAACTGTAGTGGAGTTACCCATGTAGACACACTCGCCATCAGCAGATTCCTTAAAGTCGTGAAACAGCTCCTTGTTGGCGCAAAGGTGCCTTGAAGCGACTGTGTCCAGTATCCAGTCAATCTTGTTTGCCACCATGTTCGCCTCAACAACCACAACATCAATGACATCACCATCCTCAGTAAGGTTAGCTTGGACTGGAGTTTTTCCTCCATTCTTTGAGCTTTGTCCTTGACTGTGGTTCTAATGGACTCTCTAATTTTTTTCGCAATTGTAAATTCATGGTTGAAATGTATATGTGATATTGCTATAAAGCGTATTTTATTTAATGATAAGGTTATTAATCAACAAAGAAAAATAAAAATTCTTAAAAGATGAGATCAATGCAGAAGCTCGTATTTATTAGTTTTAAATATAGCAAACAAAATTCCATTAGTCTAATTTGGGACCTTAGGATAGATTTTGACTCTATCTGACAAACATGTCAAGATAAAGAATAGGAAAGGGTGAAAAGCCGTGTGACCAATTTTGCCGCACAGTTAGCAAGGTCATTTCGACTTTTGAATATGGCCCTCGGCTTATTGAAGTAACTCTACTTCTTCACATGTCCTTTCTTATGGCGTTTCTTCTGTTTTCCTTCAAACCCGTCTTTCACAAAAGCAATGGAAGATTCCACAAAGTTAGATTTAGAAGAATTAAGAGAGAGAGATTTCATCTTATCCTTAAGCCGTTCAGACTCCTCATCTTTGAGACGGTTTTCTTCCTCAGTCCTCATGTGACTGATCAGTTCTTGAAGAGTTAAGTTTTTCTTTTTGTATTTCAGCTGATTCCTGTAATCACTCCAGGAAGGTGAAAAATTTTCAAGCAGAACATTGGCTTGAAGAATCTCACACATCTCCATGTCCTCATTCAAAACATCAGCAGTCAAGTTCTTATACTCGTGAATCTGTTCCATGATTGGCTTATCATCAACCATATGAAACTTGATCCGTTTTCCAACGACATACTTCCTTTTTCCCGCGTCATCAGCACCGTATTTCTTCTCCAAACTGTCCCATAAGACTTTAGCAGATTTATAATTTATGAACAAAAAGGAGAGGATTAATCATACGGTTAAGCAGATGCCCTCTCACTGTTTTATTATCCTTTTCAAATTTCTTCTTAGTAGCATCATCAGCAACAATAATATTAGCAACATTAGAACTATCAACAACAATATCAATCGGTGGATCGTTAAACAAAATATAATCAACTTCTAATTGTTCAAACAAAATTAAAAGTTTCAGAGACCAACACTTATAATTATTCCCATCTAAAGGCTCAAGCTTTGACAGATCAGGAGGTGTTTTGTTCAAAGTGGTGGTCATTAGTCAATATTATATACGAAATCGCTTTCAAATTGTAAGGAAAATGAGTCGATAATATTGACTAAGAACAAGACGAAAAGAAAAATAACTTATCAAAAATACTGTGTCGTGGCAAGCCACTGCCTTGAAAGCGATTTGGTCCGACTGGGTGCTAATCGTTAAGACCGATCGCTCCCCAAGGTTCCACAACACCTCCAAACACGTGCACTCGTGGTTGGAAGTTTAAAATTTGCACAAACCAGTTGCCCAGAGAAAGAGAAGATGAAGGTATCTTTTGTAGTTGTTACAGAAATTAAAATGTTGTAGGAAGAAAATAATGATTAGCAAGATGAATTCTTGGTTAAGAAATGAGTGAATATGATGGCTAATGACCATCCTATTTATAGGCAATTAGGGAGGTTGCATGTATGACAAGTGTGGAGATTCTAGGGGCGGGCATTCGGTACTTCGGTTCGGTATTTAAAAATTTCGGTTCGGTATTCGGTTTATCAATTGTGTATACCAAATACCATACCAAAATATTTCGTATTTTGATTCGGTACGGTTTCGGTTTAAACCAAATCTATGTTACGAGGCTTCCGCTTATTCAAATCTGTAGCTTTTCGACTTTTGTAACCAATACAACTTGTATTAAACTGAAAATGGTCAGTCAATCTGTTTGTTAAATGGTCTTTATCGAAATAATGTTAGCTAAATATTCAAATTGAAATAGAAGTAACTATCTTACTTTCTAATTTAAAGTTTGCAAAATAAGTCATCGAAAAGGAAACCTTTTTATTGATTCTAAATACTTTTCTACTCATAGTTTAAGATATCAATTTCACTTTTTTTGTTATATTTGTAGTAATACGAGAAATATTAAATTAATAGGTGTCTTGGACTTTTCGGGTGTGGGCTTAAGGTTATTGGGCAAAAAAATTAAAAAAGAAGAAGTTGTGCTCGGACTATACTATTTCGGTACCGAAATACCGAAATATCAAAATTTCAATACCGTATACCGAACCGAATTACCGAAACCGAAATACCGAATTAATTTGGTTCGGTTCGGAATTCGATTTTTCGGATTTTATGCTCACCCCCTAGTGGAGAGTCTTTTAACACTTGTCCAAATATATTAGTCCACTTGACTTCAATATTAACAAGTGTACCTAGTCTTCCATGCATGAAGACACACAGTGGAGGACCCAAGTGGTGGTTAGCGGGTTGAACCCGCTTCACCAAAAAATAATACTGTGTATATGTATAGATTAGGATTAAAGCTGTGTAAATTATGTATAAATATTTATTTCAACTCACATGACAACTACTATTTTACGACTAAAGTTATATACTTGTAAGATTGAACCCGCTTGCACAAAATCCTGGGTCCGCCACTGAAGATACATGGTAGATTTGCATAGTCACTTGTCAAAACCATTCAACACTTGGCTTTAAATCAATGCCACCTGTAAAAACTCTTGACATGTACCAATTATGTAAGAGTATTTGGCCACAAGGCTTTATGCAAGAAGCAGACCCATGACTTTGAATAGCCTTGGAAAACTGCTTCATGCCCATGGATCCCCAATTCAGTATGTTGGGGAAAACCATGACTACTAAAGCGATTGCCATAAGGAAGGCACTTGAATGTGCTATTACTCTTGGATGGAAAAATATGAAGATTTTATGTGATGCTAAGAATGTTGTTGATATGATTCAAAAAGAGATGGCTACATAGAAGTGCTGTGTAAAGACATTTGAAAGTTATCAAGCATGTTTGATCACGTGAGATTTTTCTACATATTCCAAGGAGGTTAAACAAAATAGCTCATAGTTAGCTAAATTTTCTATTTCTTTGTTGAAGGACATCTCCCGGGAGAAATTTTTCCCATGTTGGGTTGTCCGAAATGCAAAGAGTACCTGTGAAATTTGTTGTTCGTTGATGCAGTAATATGAAGTCCTTGTTTTGGGAAAAAAAAAAATTTAAGACATTAATATCCACGTGTCAGAGTAGGCAGAACACATTTAAGGCAATACCAATTTAGGGACTCAACTGTCACTGTCAATTTGCAATGGCTTCTTTGTTCCGCTGCTTCTTGGGGTTGTGTTTCTCGCTATTATTGTTGTACAGCAGCCACTGTTCAAGAGCAGAAGAAGAAGAGGGGAGTATTTACATTGATGGGTCAGCAGCCATTGCAAAGATAGATGAGGACTTCATTTGTGCAACCTTAGATTGGTGGCCTTCTAATAAATGTGATTATGGAACTTGTAGCTGGGGAAATTCTTCTCTCCTTAATCTTGTAACCCCTCTTTCACTTTTTCTTTTTAGTTCTCTGTACTTTAAAGCTCTGTTATAGTTAACATAGAATGCTCTACTGATGGAAATGGAGCCTTGGTGCAACGGTAAAGTTGTGATCTATATGTCACGGGTTCGAGCCATGGAAGTTCGGCTATCTGCGTCACACCACTTGGGTGCGGCCCTTCCCTAGACCCTGTGTGAACACGGGATGCCTTGTGCACGGACAACCCCTTTTTTTAGAATGCTCTAGTGATGGTAGCTTACTTATGGTTTAATCTATTTGGTGAGTGATTGTTCTAATTAATGACTTAGTTTCATATAAGTTTGCAGTGTAGCTACTTTCCCCTATAGTACTGATATCTGTAAGAGAGTTAAGAACTTGGTAAAACCACTAGTGTACTTGAAAATCTTTGCATATTTTGATCTTTTTAGGCAATAATTTTGCAATTTCCCTGAAAAATATTTTCCATTAAAAGGGGGAAAAACCACTTTCTTTGGTTATGTTTTTCTCCAATAGTTCAGTTGATTTAGTTTCTAAATTTTATTAGAGTGTTGAATAGTGACACAAGATTCTTCTTTAAAATGTTTTCCGGAAAATATTATCCAGAAAATAGTGTCATTTCCTTTGTAAGCCTTCTCCATTTTCCGTGATGTTTTTGACTCTATTCTTTTTAGAAAGTTGACTACTACATTATCCCCTAGCTTTACCGTTGGCATTTTTATGTTATGTTCAACTTTACATCCCATTGCACTTATTGGGGGCGTTCGTCATTGCAGGATTTAAGCAACAAGGTTTTGTTAAATGCAATTAGAGGTATAAATTTTTTGGAGAAACACCCATTCACTATGCATTCAAAAGTTTATTGAGTAGTTTTCTGGTTAATGAGTAACTATTGAAGTTTCCTCTTGAATATTGCAGCGTTTTCTCCATTAAAAATTAGACTCGGAGGCACATTGCAAGACAAAATAGTATACCAAACGGCGCATGATGAGCAATCATGTACTCCTTTTTCCGTTAATAATACAGAGATGTTTGGCTTCACCCACGGTTGCTTACCTTTGTCTCGTTGGGACGAACTCAACGAATTCTTCAATAAAACGGGGTAACTTTACTTCATGCAGTAGTGTGCATTTCAAACTTTAGTGAGGAAAATCGTTTAGGGACATGATAGTAGTGAATTGAGTTTCTTGTTAGCGAAAGCTACCTGAATACATGCTGTATATTATTACAGGGCAAAAGTAACTTTTGGGTTGAATGCTTTAAATGGAAAGAGGATAGCTCCTAACGGCTCTGCTTTGGGAGATTGGGATTCCAGCAATGCAGAGTCTTTCATCAGATATACGGTTACAAAAGGTTATGCTATCCTCGGCTGGGAGCTTGGTATGAAACTCTCTCATATCTTTAACTAGATATTTGGGTGTACGCTGATGTGCAAATTTAGCATAAGGATAGTTCTAAGCTTAAGAGGTTTAACAGTGGTGTAAAGGAGCAAGCAGTATGAGAATTGTCTTTCTACGGTGGTAGAGTTCTTTGTTTTGATTTGAAAGAGCAGAAGCATCATTTGCAAGTAATTACATCTTCATACAGCACGATAAGGACATGTCACCATTTTATTGCAGTTCATGTACGATGGATGTAGTTGACATTATATCCATTTCCTTCTCTTAAACAAAATATATATATGTCGAAAGAGGCGGAGCTAGCTCTTCACTTACTGGTCGGCCGAAACCAGTAGCTTTTGTCCAAACTCTATATTTGCCTTATTAAATATATATAAATCATTAATTTAGAATGCAGTAACTTAAAAAAATTAGAATCTCGAACCAATAAACTTCAAATCCTGGCTCACACTCGGGGTAAGGCAGGTTCCAACAGAGCACTTTCTTCCATAGGGACGCTGTAGTATTCAGAGCCAACTCTGAGATTGTTGAATGCTCTTTCATCTGGCTTCTCTCTGCTACATTTGATACAAATATCTAGTTTCTTGCCAGGAAATGAATTGAATGGGAATGGAATCGGTGCAAATATCACAGCCAATCAGTACAGCTGTGATGTCATTGCGCTTCACAAATTACTGCAAGAAATATATAAAGGGAAGGACGTTATGCCATTAATCCTTGCACCAGGAGGAATATTTGACGCTGTTTGGTTCTCAAAGCTTATAGATAAAGCATCGAATTATCTTCAAGTGGTTACACATCACATTTACAATGTTGGTGGAGGTACATGAAGCTATTAGATCCATCTTTCCCTCTTCTAGCTCAGCATTGTTATTGGAATAATAAGTTATTTTGTATTTAGGCAATGACAGGGACCTAGTTCAGAAAATACTTGATCCTTCTCATCTGGATGAAGACTCCGAAATATTCAGAAATGTTCAAGGTGTTCTCCAAAAGTTTGGAACTTCAGCAGTAGCATGGGTTGGTGAAAGTGGAGGGGTTTATAACAGCGGTCGCGATCTTGTTTCCAATAGCTTTGTGTCCAGCTTTTGGTAAAAACTCAACCCAAATGGTCTATACCCGTGATAACCTTCTTGTCAAGGTTTCATTAGAAGCGATTTTGCCTCTTGCGAATGTGCAGGTATTTGGATCAGCTTGGGATGTCAGCCACATTCGACACTAAGACATATTGTCGACAAACATTGGTTGGTGGAAACTATGGTCTCCTCAATACCATAACGTTTCATCCAAATCCTGATTACTATGGGTACGCCTTTGTTCTTTGGTTGAATAATTGAACATGAGATTCAAAATCAACTGCATCCACTGTTAAAATAATCTAGAAACTCATTTTGCATTTTGCTTATTGTTACTTGCATTCTCTTTAATGAACACAGTGCTCTACTGTGGCACCGTTTTATGGGAAGGTCTGTTCTATCAACACAATTCCAGGGAATGAAGAAGCTACGAGCTTATGCCCACTGTTCAAAATCTTCTGTAAGTATAGTAGTGTAAATTTGAGCATGAGAGACGTGAAAATATCTTCTTTGATCTGCACTAGAGATATAAACGGAAAAAGGGCAGCTTGGTGCACTAAGCTTCCACTATGCGCGGGATCCGGGGAAGAGCCGGACCACAAGGGTCTATTATATGCAGCCATACCTTGCATTTTTGCAAGAGACTGTTTCCATAGCTCTAACTCGTGACCTCCTGGTCGAATGACATCAACTTTACCAATTACGTCAAGGCTCCCCTTCACCAGTTACGCCTAGAGATAGTGATTTCTAAATACGTATGTTATGTTGCAGGGCGGAATTGCACTGTTGTTGATCAACATGGATGGTGGTACAACGGTTAATGTAAGTCTTTCGGTCACACTTGCCACAAACAAGGCTCCACTGCTGCTGCGAGTCATAAATGATCAGAATTCGAGACACGGAATTTGGAGGGAAGAATATCACCTTACAGCCAAAGATGGTGAATTACATAGCCAAACACTGCTTTTAAATGGAAAGGAACTTAGTGTAGATCATTTTGGAAGAATCCCTCACTTGGAACCGATACTAGTAAAATCCTCTGAACCATTAGCTATTGCTCCTTTCTCAATTGTATTTGTTGACATCCCCACTGTTCAAGTTCCTGCTTGCTGTATGTTTAATAGTGAGTACATGTAAGAGCTAGGGGTGTTCGTCGGTCGGGACAGTACGGTATTTAGACATTTCGGTTCGGTATTTTTGGTGTTCGGTTTCTTAAAATGTACTATCAGTAGCGTACCTAATTAAATTCGGTATGGTTATGTTTTTCTCCTTTCGGTTTATTTGGTTTGAATACTAACTAGTGTATAAAGTCATAGACTATAATATTCTAAATTAAAGTACTCAAAAGTATAAAACATTTGTTGACAAAAGTTTTGTCCAAAATTAGCAAATATCAACACACACAGAGAAAACTGTACATAAAGAATAAATTTGATCATTAGAAATGTTTTGTTACTTGCTTAGAGCTAATTGATGAACTTAGAGAATAAAAGAAAGTAAAATTTTAGATTTTTATATTTATTGTATAATTAATAATATGTGTATGTGTATTATGTATTATAATATGTATTCTTGTATGGTGTTGGTGTTTCGATATTTTGTTTTAAAATACCAAGTACCATAAATACCAATATTTTTTAAAACTTAAACCAAATACCATATTGAATATCAAATATTATAATTTTCAATTTCGGTACGGTGATTCATTATTTACCAAATTATGCACGGCCCTAATAAGAGTTGCCTCCTTTCCTTGATCATGAATTGATTTGGAGTAATAAAATTAACAACAAAAAAAATTGATTTGAGTAATAAATACGTGCTTACAACTAACAACATGTTTGAGGAAGCTATCATGAGAGAAATGCTTTTGTCAATTTTAGAGAAGGGACACTTACGGGACAGGTTCATACAATTAGATTCTCTCTTTCTCCCTCTCTTTTCCTTTATATATATGATAATAATTATGTATCAGTGCCAAATAAGTTGGAATCGATAATGTAAGTTTTCATTCTTGTTATTTAGTTCAACTCATATTATCATCATCATTACCCGAATAAAATAAAAGTACAAGTAAAATATATATATATAGTCACACACAACACAGTAATAATACTTTTCTTTACATATAATTTTAAGAAAACATAAAAATAGTTTCACCCGTATAGATTATACAAAAAACTTTCTCTAGAAGATTAATAACCTTAAGTGATAAAGAATTATAGAAAATATAAATAGTGAGCATGGGTTAAAGCTTGAAATCTAATCTATTTGAATTTAAAGATTAAAAGGGATCTTTAAAATATTTAAATATCAAATCAAAACTATTTCATGAAGCCAAATATGCTAGTTGGTTACTTAGTCTATTGAGGCGGCTGTAATACAACATATTCTCTTATCCTGTCCATATGGCCTAACAATAGCCGAACAAATACATTGAAATCTGAAGCATTGGATTAAAAGACGAATAGCTAAACACAAACAATACTAATATAAGATCAATTTTGAAGCATCTTCCAATTTGCATCTCTTATTAAAATAAGCCTCCAAAAGAATTAGTTTTACACTCCCTTTTTGTGATTAACTATGATGAGTAGCTGTCCCTATTTTCCATCACCATTCATCCAATATTAAGTAGCACCAAAATATTCCAAAAAGCCAGCTTCTTTGGAAACTCCTCACATTTCCTAAACTTGAGAGCTATATATATGTGTAAATTTTACTTCAAGAACAACAACAACGAACTCAGTATAATTCCACGAGTGAGGTCAAGTCTGGGAAGAATACTGTGTACGTAGACTTTATCTTTACTTTGTGAGGGTAGAAAGATTGTTTTCGGAAAGAACATTACCATGAAAATTCAAGAAAGAAAGATGAAAGCACAAAAAAGACAGAGTGTTGTATTAGTGCCATATCCTTTCCAGGGGCATTTAACACCAATGCTGCAACTTGGTAGTATTCTTCATTCTCAAGGCTTTTCTGTTGTAGTCGCGCATACTGAATTCAATACTCCTGGTTATTCCAATCATCCTGAATTCGTCTTCCATTCTATGGACGACGGATTACAAGGACGTGACATGTCAATGCCGAGTCTAGAAAATATGTATGATCTGAACGAGAACTGTAAGGCGCCCCTTAAAAATTACCTCGTTAGGATGATGGAAGAGGATGGTGATGAACTTGCTTGTATTGTTTATGACAACGTTATGTTCTTTGTTGATGATGTGGCTACTCAACTAAGGATTCCAAGCATTGTCCTGCGCACTTTCAGTGCTACATATTTGCACTCTATGCTCACCATTCTTCAGCAACCAGAAAAATATCTTCCTTTTGAAGGTATGAAACCAGACACAACCTCTGCTGCAAGATTTAAATGTCAAATTATTTCGGATTCAATACAACGAACTAAGTACTGTCTTAGATCCCAAAAAATAAGTTGGGGCCAGCTATATGAATCTTCACTGATCATGTTCCTCATTTAAATTTATTTTAGGCAAACATTATACAAAATAAAAAATGAAAATGAAAATTACTAGAAGTTAGGTATATTTCCTATTGGCATAAGAATTTCCAATCGGAAACAGCCTCTCCACCTTCATGAGTCAGGGGTAAGGTCTACGTACAAACTACCCTCCCACACCCAACTTGTGAGATTTCACAGAGTTTTTTGGTGTTGTTGTTATAAGAATCTGTAATAGAGCTAAAAGACTTCAAAGCATAGGAGCTAAAGCGAACGTATCAACCTAAGTAAATATATTCTAAGCTAATTGGTATTGTCTATACAAATCTTTTTCTTCTTTTGTGCCCTATCTATATTGTCTATATAAATCTTTTTCTTCTTTTGTGCCCTATCTTTCGCTAAATCTTCGTTGATTTCAAGAGATTGATTACTCACTGCAATTCCAGATTCTCAGCTGCTGGATCCATTGCCGGAGCTTCATCCCCTGAGGTTTAAGGATGTACCATTTCCTGTAATAGATAATACAGTTCCAGAACCGATACTAGAATTCTGTCGAGCAATGAGCGATATAGGATCTTCTGTCGCGACTATTTGGAACACGACGGAAGACCTGGAGAATTCATTGTTATTATGCGTTCAGGAACATTACAAGGTGCCCTTCTTCACCATAGGCCCTCTACATAAAATGGCACCTTCAACCTCATCGACTAGCTTACTAGAAGAAGACAGCAGCTGCATCGAGTGGCTCGACAGACAAGCTCCAAGTTCAGTTCTCTATGTCAGCTTGGGAAGCCTAGTAAAGATCGACGACAAGGAGTTAGTTGAGACTGCTTGGGGATTAGCTAACAGTGAGCAGCCGTTTTTATGGGTTGTTCGACCTGGATCCGTCTCTGGTTTTCAATGGACTGAGGCCTTGCCCGAAGGTTTTGAGGAAACGATAGGAGAAAGAGGTCGGATGGTGAAATGGGCACCACAAAAACAGGTGCTTGCACATCCCGCGGTAGCTGGTTTTTTCACGCATTGTGGTTGGAATTCAACACTTGAGAGTATTTGTGAAGAAGTCCCTATGATATGCAGGCCAATTTTAGCAGACCAACCAGTGAACGCGAGGTATCTGAGCCAAATATATAAGGTTGGCCTGGAATTTGAGGCGACAGAGAGATCGGTTATAGAGAAAACAGTAAGAAAACTCATGTTAAGTGAAGAAGGCAAAAATCTGAAGAAAAGGATAGTAGACATGAAACAAAAGATTGTTGGTAGTATGCAGATTGATGGTTCTTCACATAAGAACATGAATGACTTAGTACACTTCATTTCTTCCTTGCCTTCGCGCGCTCCACCAACTCCTGCTGTGGGAGGAATCCTCAGCTCAAACTATATACCAAGCAAGACTATCATAGAGTCATGATGTTAAAAGATCAAATGCTTGTAATCAGTTAGCTTGGCAAGACAAGAAATCCTTAATAACAAAAGGAAGAAGAATAATAAGATTAGAAGTAGACAGATTTTAGATTAGTAGTCCCAAAGAAAATAACAAATGCTTTCAAATGTTCAAGAGGTTACATCCAAACTTATGCTGTTGTTCACACTATTCGTGTTCTTCTCCAGAAATTCTTTTTGATAAGCATGAAATGGAAAAGAACGGAAGCCTTGGAGAAACGGTAAAGGTGTCTTCGTCTGACCTATAGGTCATGGGTTCGTGCTGTGAAAGCAACCATCAATGCTTGCGTAAGGGTAGTAGGTTGCCTACTTCGCACCCCTTGGATGCAGCCCTTCCCTGGATTCTGCATGAACGTTGAATGTCTTGTGCATCGGGCTTCCCTTTAAGCATGAATAAAAGAAAAACAATTCGACTGGGAGCTTGAAACTAAGAAGGGGATGCCCCCTGTTCACCTAGCTAGCTCCATTCATTTTGGCTGAAGAATGTAATGAACAGTTCATAGCTAATTGTCTCAAAACTCAAAGTTATATATTGTCAAATTGATACGTGCTTCAATCACTGTACCATTGGAAGCAAGTTAAATCACTTTTCTTAGTATCTTTGTGGTTATGTCAAAGTCCATGTGCATTGCCTTGAGCATGGTACCAATACTGAAGCAACTTAACGGCATGTTACTTGCCTTGTCTGCTTACTTTCATTTAATTTGTTGAATGGTTTAATAAGTTGGCAACTTTGCTTCTGTTACGACTCAATTTAGGATCGTGACCGGCACTTAGGAGCAAGTGCTCCCAAAAGAGTCTTATCGGTATTTTAGATAAAAACAGACATAGTTTCCTTATTTTTGGACTATCCCAAAAATTTCCGTCTCAAATCAACAACTAAACATCCTAATATTAATCCAAACAACAATAACTTTATCAATCAACCCAAACAAATATCCACCATTAATAGTCCACCTACTAACAATTAGAAATATTAATTTATCTCCAACTTTGATAATGAAGAGCGATACTCAACATAAGTCTATAATAACAAACGAGTACTCATGATACTAAAAGAATGACTATGGAGCGACTCTAAGAATTCAAAGAAAAGACCATAACAGTAAATAAAATCTCCGCTCATGTGAACAAGTGCGAGGCTCACCAAGAACTATCAACCTATGCGCTCTAATTAACAAAATTCTCGCCCGCGTCAACTGTTGTCTCTGTAAAAAAAAAATAGCGGGGAATGAGTTGCTAGCTCAATGAATAATAACACTTAACCACGAACATTTTTATTGGGGACAAGTCAGAAAACATGCTACTATATTAAACAAAAATATCACAAGAATGCCCTTTCAGAAACAATAAGAAAATTCCAGTCTCGTCATGTTTTTCATGTAATATAATTCAATTGACAATTCAGTAATAAGCTCGGTAGACACTGTATAATATCAAGATTCATATTTGGGAGGTTTCAATGAATGAATCATGTAATAGGTATAACTGTGGACTTCTTTGCAAGAAGTCAAATATAATGGTAGTCCCTACTCGAGGGAAATCAGTAACGGTATGCTAGTTCTACCTTTCCACTAGCGAGGGTTGTAACGGTAATCAGTAATTACAAGGTGCACCAGGTCTAGCAAACATATTGTTAGCTACGGGATCTTTCAAATTCTACTCTCATTTATACTTGTCTCTGTAATCTGTATATACTCATAGGAAAATATTTCAAAACAATATTTCAGTTCTTATCAAATCATGTATAGTGTATCTAGAGTTGTGAGCTTCTTTAAGAATAACATGTCTCAACCCATCTATGTTTGCTACACATAGCATGTAACCCATTCGAAGAACACCATCACTTTCAACAATCATCTCCTTACTTTTACCAGCTACGACCTCATCTTTGTATTTTCATAATCGCTCATCCTCATATTGAGTGACCTTATTGCGCTCAATTAATGAAAACTTAGCTTGAGCACAAGCCAACAATGCCTCTGAATTTCTGACACTAAATCTGATACCTGTATCTTCTAGTCTTTGAATATATTTGGCCAAAAGTCTCTTTGTAGGAGCTATATGTGCCAAACTCCCCTTAAATTTTCTGCTCAATGCATCAACCATCACATTGGCTTTTCTAGGATGATACAAAATAGAAAAGTCATAGTCTTTGAGTAGTTTCATCCACTGACGCTGCCAAAGATTCATATCTCCCTGCTGAAAGATATACTTCAGACTTTTATGGTCAGTATAAATCTCACAAGTTTTTCCGTATAGGTAATGCCTCCAAATTTTTAGAGCAAATACCATTGTGTCAATCTCCAAATCATGTGTAGGATAGTTTTGCCCGTGCTTTTTCAATTGCCTCGAAGCATAAGCTATAACACGCCCATTTTGCATCAGAACGCATCCTAATCCAACCCTCGAGGCATCACAGAATATTGTAAATCCTCCTGAACCTGATGGTAAGGCTAATATTGGTGCAGTTGTCAAACAAGTTTTGAGTTTTTGAGAGCTCTGCTCATATTCCTCCGTCCATTGAAACTTTGCATTTTTTTGTGTTAGCTTGGTTAGTGCCGCTGCTATTCTGGAGAAATCCTGCTCAAAACGCTTGTAATAGCCTGCCAAGCCTAAAAAGCTACGAATCTCTATAGGAGAAGTAGGTCTGGGCAATTTCTGCACAGCTTTTGTCTTCTTAGGATCTACCATAATTCCATATTAGGATACAAGATGCCCCAGAAATGATACCGAGTCTAGCCAAAATCAACACTTTGAGAACTTAATATAAAACCGATGTTCTCGCAATGTCTGCAACACAGTTCTGAGATGATTCTCGTGTTCTCCTTGGCTACGAGAATATATCAGGATATCATCAATAAATACTATTACAAATCTATCCAGAAACGGCTTGAACACCCTATTCATTAAATCCATGAATGCAGCTGGAGCATTAGTCATTCCAAAAGGCATCACAAAAAACTCATAGTGCCCATATCGAGTTCTGAAAGTGGTCTTAGAAATATCTTAATCTTTGATTCTAAGTTGATGATAACCAGAACGGAGGTCAATCTTTGAAAGTAGGCAACTCCTTGTAACTGATCAAACATGTCGTCTATACGAGGCAAAGGATATTTATTGCGTAATGTTATCTTGTTCAACTGCATGTAGTCAATGTACATTCTTAGAGATCCGACTTTCTTCTTTACGAACAGTACTGGTGCACCCTATGGTGATATACTAAGTCCGGTAAAACCCTTATTTAGCCTTGCACAATCCTCATCAATAGGTGCATGACCATGTAATGTCGTAAATAGTACTCCATACAATGAGGGAGCAGGTAAGACATTGTTGAAAAGCAGAATATAGGAACTAGAAGTTGTATCAAGTGTAAAATTAATTTCCTGAAAATTAACTACATTTTTCTATGCATAATAAGCTAAATATAGTCAATATAATGTGTATTTCAATTTT
The DNA here is from genome assembly GCA_005239525.1 of Nicotiana knightiana. NCBI lineage: Eukaryota > Viridiplantae > Streptophyta > Magnoliopsida > Solanales > Solanaceae > Nicotiana > Nicotiana knightiana. The sequence goes on along the minus strand of ML370477.1, from coordinate 23,498 downwards.
ATCTTTAACCATTCAGTTTCTTATAAGCTATATAAACCACGGGAAAACACAAGGCCCTAAAAAAAAGAAAAGAATAAGGAGGCACATTCCTTAAAGGCAAAACCCTAGCCCCCGAATCCCTCTGTATATATAGAAGCACTACTGTCTATAATGGATCAAACCCTAGCACTACTCAACTATGATTGAGCCGCCACTTATCCCTACCTGTTCATTACATATAGGATTCCATCTATCCCCATTGAATTGAATTGATTGTATTGCATTTGCTTGAATTTTTTAACTTTTGAATGTTCCTAAATGATGATGACTTGAAGTAAAGCTATGGATTTACATCCAAATGAAGCTTTTTTTGTCATAGTTACTCTGATAGGAACTATTCCTTCTATGACTGACTGTTAACCCTAGATTATTGTCTCTACTTCTCTGTGCATTAAATCTGTATGCATCAATAAATGAAACAAGGGCAACTTTGCCGAGGTGATCTGTTCTGTAGATGCTCCTCTTTTTCCCTGTTGCCAATATTATGATTGGACAAGCTTGGAACAACTTAGGTTGATGCCTATTTTAGTTTTGCTTCAGCTTATCCTAGCATGGCTACATCTATAAACAAAAATTATCATTGTTGGATGAATAAAGATTTCATTTTTTATACTATTTTAGGTCTAATCTTTTATCAAAATAGGGCAACTTTGCCGAGGTGATATATTTATTGTTGATTCCCTCTTTTCCCTGTTGCCAATACTTAAATTAGACAAGTTTGGATTTTGTTTTGGTTGATGAATACTTGTGGTATGATACCAGCCATTTCAAGCTTGGCTATATTGTTATAAATCTGGTTCTTGTTATATTCTTGTTTGTTTTCTAGTCCCTTGGGTGCAGGCATTTGATAGTTTGCTATGTGATGAAGGTATTTATGGCTATGGATTACCATCCAATTAAGCTTAATTGTCATAGTTACACTGATAGCGCCACAAGTTTTACTTTCCTTTGCTGTGTTTTCTGGTTTGCTTGTCTAGTGTTGAGAACAAAAATCAAAAAATTTCAAATGGCGAGGCAGAATCAATAGAAAATATTCCAAATTAAGCTGGACAAATTTGGTATTTTATCCTCTCAGGGATGGCCTAGTTGGTTTGGAGGGCGGTCATCCATACAGAAACTTAGGATCGATATCCTTCGATGCCAATGTCTTCTGGGTGTAGCCCGTCTCACAAGGCTTGCCTGGTACTATTTACATCCTGTGTGATTTTACCTATTGTTCACAGAGCACTCACCACACACCAGAGTGCTCGCTTCTGTGGTTCCAAAAAAAAAATTCAGTGCTTTTTACACATTATTCAACACTTGAGCTCTCAATTGTAATGGGCTGCTGTGTAGCAATATGGATTGAACTCTTATCAGTTTTATCTCTGGGCATTTCTGATATTACTATGGACTTCTTAATTACTTGAAATGTTCATCCACCATTCAGCCTTTTTTGTCCCTTTTATAGTACTAATATTAATATAGTATAAACTAAAGTGAAATAAGAAGTATAAGGATGGTAAAGATCCTCTTATTTGAAACATAAAGATGTAACAGAAGCAATTCAGAAGGTTACAGATGACTTCAAAATTGTAAAAGGTTATTCTAAGATATTTGTTGAAGCAGTTCTTGATTCTTTTTATATGTATTTGAGACAGCGCGAGATTGATGGAAATATGCAAAATCGTCAAAGGTTCACTTTCAACTTGACATCATTTTTTTGTTATAGTTATACTCTAGAAATGTTATTTTACTTGCCCAATTTTTAATATGAAATGTTCTTTCTCAACAGAAAAAAATCATTATCAAAAGTTTTTACCATAACATGCACTTGACTATTTAAAAATATTTTGCTGGATTTTTATTTTAACAGATTTAAGCAACAAATGAAATGTGAAAAGAACTTTTCAATTAATCTGAATAAATTTTAAATTACTTTGAAGCAACAAAAAAAAGTACCCCCAAAAAAAAAAGAAATTTAATTATTATTCAGATACCTGACACATACACCAGGACACAACATACATACCAATATCTGTTCGATCTCATAAACTTATACACACATATACCAAATTATAATTTGCGACAATTGTATTTAAGGTACATACCTTAGTTAAACCTCCTTCCCTCTCACATTTTATCACTATTTTATTATTGTTGTTATTTGTTACCTAATATCCGACAAGCACAATAATGACGAAAACTAGTGTAGAAATTTGTTTTCCAAAGCTACAACTATTGAGTGCTGCTGTTCGGCCACACTCATAATCGCCCAGCTTTGGCCGCGCTCATCATTAAAGCCCTTAATTTCATATTTGACTTAATAGTCATTATTTTCTTCCAAAATATTTCCCTTCTAAATTAATTAATAACTATTAATTATCTAAAAATATCGGCCCCATAAAATTATCATTTTCTCATGGGAAGATTAAAGTCTTCGTATATATGCGTATATTATTACATATATTCTTAAAATAAAATTTATACAGATGGGAAGATCAAAAGCCTTCGTATGTATACATATATTATTTTTCAAAATTAAACGGTATATAAATTTGAGTAACCTTGTTATACCATACACATATGATAAGTGATCTTTCATTAAACACACAATTCACCACCATTCCCTTAACCTAAACATGAATGCAAACCAAGAAACTAGTTTGGAATCATTAAACCCGAATAATAACCTAGAAACTAGGTCGGAGCAACTAAGGAATGCATTACACATATCTTTAGGGTTGAACTTAGACGACAGTTTGATGAATGAAGATGAGTGGGTCAACATTGATTCAGACGACAACTTCAATAATGGAGTAGATCATGTTGACGATGCAGCTGTTGCTGATGATGCTGATTATGATGACAACCATTATCTAGAGGAAGAGGGAGAATGTGGAGAGGAAATGGAAATGTATAATGAGTTCAATGAAGAAGATCTAGTAATTGGTCCAATTACTGGGACGCGGTTCAGTAATAAGGATGTTATTTTTTATTTTTACAAAGAGCATGCAAGATTATCAGGGTTTTACATTGTCAAAAGAACATCAAACAAAAAAGGTAGTGATATTGTTAGGTATGTGCAATATGGTTGTGATAGGTCTAGGAAACCAGGGAATAAGCATGTTACCAAGAGGAGAAACTGTCTGCTAGAATAAATGGAATTTTGGAGGAGAATGGTTCATGGTGTGTTTCAAAGGTGGTTAAAAAACATAATCATCAATTGGAACCAGCATTATCGCGATTGATGGTTGGACACAGATCGCTTAGTAAGTCTCTTAAGGGAGCTCTTGCAGCTAAATATATTGCTGGCTTAGATGCTCAAAAAATATAAGAGTCGTTGAAGTACTTGTTGGTGGCCTCGAAAATCTAGGTTGTACACCAAAGGAATGTAGAAATTATATTTTGAAGAGTAGAAAGCTTCGGTTGCAAGAAGGGGACGCACAATCATTACTCAAGTTCTTCAATGACATGCATAAAAAAAGATAGAAAATTTTACTATTTCGTAGATGTGGATAGTTTTGGTCGACTTTGTAATGTCGTATGGGTTTATTCACGCTTTAAGGTTGCATATGAAGAGTTCTATGATATAATATGCCTTGATACCACATACCTTGTGAATCGATAGAATATGCCATTTGCTTCATTTGTTGGTGTCAATCAGCATACACAGTCCATACTTTTGGGATGCGCTCTTATGTCTAGTGAGGATATAACAAGTTTCAAAATGGTGCTCTCTACATGGATTGGGGCTCTAAACAATGGTCATCCATTAGCTATCATGACTGACTAATGTGATAGTATTAAGGCTGCCATCAATGCATTAATACCAAACACGGTACATAGATATTGTATATGGCACATATTCACAAAGTTGCCCATGACGCTAACCGGAGTTCTTGATGGTAAGATTGCAAAGGCAAAATTTAAGTCTTTAGGCCTTGAAAGCATTAACGTTGTTGAGTTTGAGAGAAGATGGACTAATTATATTGCAAAATATAACTTAGATGGAAGAGATTGATTTTATAAGCTTTATTTGGAGAAGGAAAATGGATTCTTGTATACCTAAATGATCACTTTTGGGCTGAAATGTTGTCCACACAAAGAAGTGAAGGAATGAATGCTTTCTTTGATGGATTTATCACTCGCCAAAGCACTTTGAAGCTATTTGTTCAGCAATATGATTTAGCCATAAGAGCTAAGTTCGAGAAAGAATTGGAAACTCAATATAGTTCAAGGTGCTTTGAACCAAAATGTTTGTCTGAATTCGCATGGGAGGAAAAACATCAAGAATGTTATACTCGTGAAGTGTTTGAATTTTTTCAAGTAGAATTAAGGAAACTGTACCATTGTGAAATCAGCACCCCTAGAGATCCATTTGTATTCACGGTTGAATATACACCTATTGGCGAATATCTAAGTTGCAGCTGCAAGTGGTTTGAAATAAGAGGTATTCTATGCTGCCATATACTAAAAGTGTTGTCTCATAAGAGGATTGAAAACATTAATGAGAGGTACATATTGAAAAGGTGGAGAAGAAACGTTGCTCGTCCACACTTGAAATGTTTCTTTCTAGGAGGTTACCTGTGAATGACTTCTGAATGCATGATGTACAGGGAATTATTAAAGTATTTTGAACGAATTTGTGATATTGCATTTGACACTGAAGTGATGAAGTAATATATTAAATATGATTTGGACAAATTGGAGCATGACCTTTTGAATTGGGATGATGATATGATAATTCCAAATAGGGAATTAAAAGATATACATGATGGTGGGGGTGGGGTTAAGGGTGAGGGTGAAGGAAGAAATATAAGAGATCCTAGATACGTAGCTTCTCATGGACGTCCAAGGTTGAATAGATATAAAGGGCGAATTGATTCATACTTTAGAAGTTCACAACGGGTGGTGGAAGTGGAGTTAGAGGTAATAGAATGGGTAGAGGTGGTGGTAGAGGTCGTGGTAGAGGTGGTGGTAGAGGTAGTGGTAGAAATGGTGGAAATCCTCGGCTAGCGGAAGGAATTGAGGTAAAGTATAACAAATTTGATGAATTATTATTATTTTAGAAAAATACATTGCTTATACTTATTATTCTTCTTTACTCTAATTACAACAATATGATGCAACAGTACCACCACAGAGTAGCTTGTCTGATCTAAATAATGAAGCAAACTGGAAGTACAAGACTTGACCATTTAGTTTGAGATGATTTAAGTTTGAAACTTATTTAATTTGATTTGATATAGATTTGTTTGAATTTGTTTACTTTATTTTGTAATGAGTTTAAACATATGATATTATAATTGTCATTGTTAAATACTTCATTTTATTGTTACCTGCTTTGAATTTAGAGGACTAGATTAACAAAATGTGATTAGTTGCAACTAGTACAGAAGTGAAAAACTTGACAAGATTAAAATAAGTACAAACTAAGAACAAAAATACTCACATCGTGACATTACTAAAAATGAAAAAAATCTAATTTTCAACTTAATTAAAACCATACCTTCAACCCCTATCTTAGTATCTAAAACCCTACCTTCAACCCTTACATTCAACCATTTTTTTCCCCAAAATTTAACCAATATTCAACTGCAACCAATTTGTAACCCTATCTTTAACCCCTACCTTCAACCCTACCCTAGGTATTGAAACATGTATTGCATTAACTGCGACCCTTCTTCTCCCAGTAGAAGAGGATGCATTAACTCATGCTCTTCTTCTTTCCAATCATTGTTCCCAATATTCTATTTAACTGCTTACTCGATTTTCAGTTGGTGTTGGTTGTAATGTATTTAATGATTTCGGATACAAAAATATAATGTAAAATCAGTGTAAACCAAATTTTGAATACAAACTCCCTATTTACTATCACATTAATGATATACCAACCCATTTAACTTTCCTATGAAACATTTACTCTTCTAATACATGATAACTGATCATTCAATTTTGATTTTTTGAATTATAATTAAAAAATATTATTATAGTAAAGAAGACCAATGTGAAAATTCAATTTTCATAACATCAATACTTCAACAAAAAAAGCATAACAACTATAACTAAAGCAACATGAAAATAAAAGATAATAAAAGCAACACAAACACATCCTATAAACGAATCAATTTCAACCGGATTATGATCATAAGTTCCTTCTCCCTCCATTTGAACATTGAAGACAACATACAATGGTGCAACATCAACCAACGCAAATTTGACGTTGAAACCTCACTTGACATAATTGTCTAAAATAACAAATCTCCAGCCTACCTTGAACCTTCTTCAATCACCAATTCTCATAGATATGAACCGCTCTTTGCCACAATAGTGAAATAGCACGATTTCTATTGTTGGAGGAAGATACTTGTAGATTTTTCTTGGAATATACTAAAAAAATTACTATTAAGTTTCGAAAAATATGAAACTGAAACAAGATATACAATACTGATGCATATATATATAAAAGTATAAGAAACAAAATTATTTGATGTAAAAAAAATTCATGTAGGATTAACTTAAGAAGTTATTGTAACATTCAAAGAAATAAAGTTTAAGGACATAATAATTACCAGATCGTCGTAGTTGATGTATGAATCATTCATAACCACTTCAAATGTTGGATGATTCTCTTCATGATTATCATCAGAAGAAGAGTAAGATAGGGCTCGTTTGGTAGAGAGAGTGTCCATAGTTTAAGGTTTGTAGATGAGTGTGTTTAAGGTCTTTAGGGTTTGAGTATGTGACTATATATATGGGATCAACCCACTCCAAAAAAATATTTAAAACACCCTCCTCAAAAAGTTTGAATGCTAATTTTTCTTCTTAACTTTTTTTTTTCGTTCAATTTTGAATGCTTTTTTTCCCTCCTCAAAAAACTGTACAATATTTTATCCAGGAATACAAGTGCTCCTATCTATTCTTCCTTTCTTTCTTAATCAGTACTCTCTCCCTGTTCTATCTTTCTATCTCTATCTTTCTATTTCAACAAAAATTTTTTTTTTTGATAACTTTGTATTCGATCGTTTGAGTGCTAATTAGATAGTATTTTAATGCTAGTTTCATCGTTTTCATCCTAAATTCGAATCCTAAGCACTCATTTTGATTATGAAATATAAATATATTTTTCATAGAGAAGTCCCTTTTAGTGGAATTGTATTAACTATTTTGGTTACTAAAATTGTATTGATAACTATAATTTTTGAATCCCTATGTAGATATTGAATCCTATTTACTAACAAAACTATTCACATCTCAACCTTTTAACTTATCAATAAAGCATTTACACCTCTTATTTACTCATCTTAACTCTTTTAAATGATATAAAAAATGAGAAAAAAAAGAAGATACAGTTATAACAAAAAACACACGAAAGCTGGACAAAGATAGAAATTTGATATCATTCATAGTTCAGTAGAAAATAAAAGTACACGTACCATAGCTGGATGAACTTAAAAATAAAAGCTAAAAAAAATAACAACACAAACATAACCTAAAAACTAATTAATTTCAACCTGATCTTCAGAAGTTCCTTGTCCTTTCACTTCCACTTTGAAGATAACAAACAATGGCACAATTTCAACCAACTCAAATTTAACGACACAACATCGATTGCTATCATTCTCCACCACAAAATTTTTCAACCATCTTTGAGCCTTCTTCGTTCACCAATGGTCAATCCTACAAACCACTCTGTGCCACCATATTGAAGAAGCACAATGTTAGTTGTTTCACGAAGATGCTCATAGATTCGTTTTAGAATATGGTGAAAACAGAAGAGAAAATCATTAGTAGTAAGAAACTCATTTAGCCCAAATCCTCCATAAAAAAAGTCGTACTGCCGGAGGTTAATGATTTAATTATTTATAAAAGAAAACTAATTTATTATATAGTCGCGATTTATGTATGAATCTTTCATAATCACTTCAAATATTGAATTATGATCTTCCTCGTTATCATCAGAAGAGGAGTAAGATAGGGATTGTTTGGCAGAACTGGGAGAGGATTCCATGGTTAGTTTTCTAGGGTTTGTGTAAGAGTGTGTGTTTATGTCTTTAGGGTCGTTTGGGTGAATGTGTATATATATACGGCCAACCTTTCAAAAAAGCATATTTGACCATAAAGTTTAGTAAAATACAGATTTGAGCCCTAAATAAAATGTATATTTTGCATATTTAGTCCCCTTGTAATGTTAATTTTGACATCAATTGTTAGATTTGGAACCTAATTAGTAATTTAATTATGAAATATTTAAATTGACCATTGACTAAGGTTATAGTAGTGGGTTGTGACTCTCACAAATGGTGTTCGAATAAGACTCGTTAAGGGGTGAAACCAATTTGTTGTCGACAATAATCTGAAGAAAAGAAGTGTTCTTCTCTTTGAACTAGTTGAGGCTACATCAAGGGATGTGCTTCTTTGTTGAAGTGCTAGGAACACCTAATGCTTAGCTCGATATGTGCTTTTAGTTATATGCATTGACTTCAAATGGATCAAAGTAGTATTATAAGAACATGTTTATGGATTAATATGATTGTTCCTTATAATATTGTTTGTTTTATTTATTTTAAGAAGACTACTGGATTAATAAAAAACCTATTTAAATTGAAAATCATTTAATATATTTAGTGCAGAAATTGACTAAACTGGAACAACAACTAAGATATTATTTAGCATTCATCGTTTAGGCCAAGTCCCCCTATTATTTTCCTTCATTTTACAACCAAGAACAAGACTAGAAAGATTATTATTTTTTTTTAAAAAGTCTAAAATTTGACATTAATTTGCTCATAGAGAAGTGAAAAGATCAAAACGGAAAATCAAAAATTATATTTACCAATACAAAATTTTGGAGACCGATCCGTTATTAAATAGAATTCAACCACCAAAACTTAAACCTATACCTAAATGAACCTAAACCAAAAGAGAACCTAAACCTAAATCTAAACAAGGATCAAATAACTTTTACATGGATTACTCAAGTCTTCTAAGGTTAAGACAATGAGATAAAACCTATGAAAGGGCATTGTCACTTATGACAAAAGTTTAAATATTTTCTTTATCTAAAATCTGTATAGGTGGATGGATAAATACAAGATATTATAATTAATTGTAGTAATGGAGGAGAGTAATGGTTGCATGGAGGAGTGTAATGGTGCATAAAGGAGTGAAATTGACTACTGAGAAGTGTAATGGTTGCATGGAGGAGTGGAAGGGGCTACTGGGAAGTGCAATGGATGCATGGAGGAGTGGAAGTGGCTGCTGGTAAGCATAATGTCCGCATGGAGGAGTGGATGTGGCTACTGGAAGTGTAATGGTTGCATATGGTCTCTACAAAGGGACTTTAAGTCCTACTGGGATGTAGAATAACTATTATAACTCTCCCTATATATTTTTCTCATATGCTAACCCTACATAAAATAAACAAACTGAAACTACTACTACTACTACTACTACTACTACTACATCTAAGCATAATGATGGATAGGACTCCGTCAAGAAAGCTGTTGAACAACTACTCCATGGTTCACCCGTTAGTCATAATATTTTGTATCAAGATCTTAAGCGTGACTTTACTAAGGTGAAGTGTGACGTTAATGAATATCTTGAGAGGGTGGTTCGTCACTCAAGCATTGATTACCTAAAAAGTGTCATGTTGGAGGAGCATCCGCTAACTTCAACCTATACCATGCTTGATGATATGCCCACACCATCCGTCCAAAATGGAGCTAAGAGTAATTCTATTATTGTTATCACTAGTGACACTGAATTCGCTTCCAAGACCACCAAGTCTCTTTCTGTGACCCAGAATATTGAGCAGTCCATGCATTATGAAGTTTTATCTCAAGTTGTCTTTTTGCTTATGGTGATGTTTTTCTAATAGTCTATGAAGTTGTCTACCCCTTATGGTGATATTTTTATTGATCTTATTATGTTTTGGTGATGTTATAAAATCTCATATTAATGAAACTATATTATTACGTCTTTGAATGTCTGAATCTTTTTTATTTATTTATTTAAATGATCGTTTGATTCAAGTTAATAAAACAATCTTATTGTCTTCAAAATTGCAATTGTTCATTTGATGCCTAATGCAATGAAAGAACTAAGAGTAACATTTGTAAATATTAATTAAGTCCTCTAAAGATGGTCATTTTTTTGCCAAATTAGTATAGCACATTGAAGTTATGACACCAACCTTGGACAGTATGAAAATGTATTGTCAAGAAATATGTAAAAAACTTGAAGATAGTTGAGGACAAAAGTACTTATGAAGAAAACTTCCCAAGTTCTTGTCAAAAGAAGGAGTTTTTTAGAGATGAAACAAACAATGTCCAAAAATGATAACACTTTGACACTTAGAACTAAAATTTTCAATTAAGGTCCAACAATATAGACAAAATATTCATATCATTAGGGAAAAAAAATACTAAACTGAACAAATTTCTGATATCTTCATCCCTACAAACATTCCAGCTAACAACACATATGATGTAACACTTGCTCCATTGTCACCTTCAACCCCTAAATCACTTTCACCTACAAATGAACTTGAAGATGGTTCTTCACGGTCAACATGTTCTTCTTGGAATTCATTGAAAGCTGCTATGGCTTCATCATAAGATTTGTAAAACTCGAAGATGCTTTCTTTGAAGCCTATAACTATAGGAGCACACTCACACCAATAGTTGTATAATCCAGACCTTTTATCACGAAATACCACATACACCTTCGATGCCGATATATTATCAGCTTGAGATCTATTTCTAAACTCATTGAACGCTGCTATAGCTTCATCATAAGATTTGAAAGCCTTGAAGATGCTACCCTTGACACCAGTAACCATAGAAGCACATTGATGCCAAGAGTTGTATAATCTAGGCCTCTTACCATGAAATACAACATAAGCTTTTGAAGCATTATTCCTCTTCCCGTCCCCTATTCCTTAATCTAACCTTAAGAAAGATAAGAGATGAAGAAGGAGAAAACAAAAATAGAAAAATGGGGGCTGAAAAAGCTTCTTAGGTGAAACACTATATATTTAAGAGTTTAGGGTTAGAAAGTGATCAATGCAAGATGAGTATATTAGTTTAATTTTGTACGTATTTCCTCTAGTATACTATGTGTATATTTCAGTGTATTTCGTTTGGTATAGTATGTGTACATGCGCACTGAGTGCTTTATGAAAAATGATGTAGCATACATGTGTACATGTAAAAGAAACACAATTAAAATAATGAGAGAGAATTTTTTGGAAAAAATTGAATTAAAATAAAAATCTTCTAAAGGATATATATGGAAAAAAAAATGCACAATTATCCATTATGCCCTCAAAAGCCATGCGAAGTTATCATGATACCCCGGACATTTGGGCTATTCTTAGCGTGGCCAAATATATTTTTGGAAAACTATTATTTCACAAAATCATCTTTTACGAAAAACGTTTTACGTTATTAAAAGGAAAAGGCTGAATAGGACCCACAACCGGCAACCACCCACTCCAGTCCACGCAACTCCTATGAGAATCATCATTGGTTTAAGTTAATCCCTCGTTAATTATAAATTCTGAATTGATCCTTTTGCTTTATGTTGTCACAGTTCCCTAGTAGGGTTCGGAAATCTTATAATCCCTGATTTTCACAGTTGTGCCAAAATTGAGAATTGGGAATGAAAGGGTCAAACGAAGCGGATTGGGAAATGAGGCCGAGCGGCATGCTTGTTCAAAAGAGAGAAGATGATTCTGCTTCTTCTATTACAATCAAGGTCTCTTATGCCTCTCAAGACTTCGACCTCCCTGTCCCCTCTGAATTCACTTTTGGTATGAATTTTTACATCCCTTTGCTTTATTATAGTAGCTTCTCTTTTTTTTATATTATATATATTCAGTTTAGCATGTTAGTATTTAGTACTGAGTTTGTGTTATTTTTGTATAGACTCATAAAGGGTTACTAGGCCAAACCCAAAAGAAAAAGTAAAAAACACTAGGTGATTCTTTTTTATTTGTCTAAGCCAGAGGCGAAGCCAGAAATTTTCAAGGGTGTTCAGATTTAAAAGAAGTAAAAAAAATCCCGGCAAAGAGTGTTCAATATATGTTATATATATCTAAATTTAATATTTTACTTATATACACAGTGTAATATTTTGACCACCCTTAGCTAAAGGTGGCTTCGTCCCTGGTCTAAGCCTTAGTAAGTGGACTTATTCGATACTTGTTCTAGGCGGAGGTAGCAAGTACTTGGTGGACTAGTTGAGGTGCGTGTAAGCTGGCGGAACACCACACTAATTAAAGAAAAGGTTTACTAGGCATGGCTAATTTGGTTGCACTATGCTCCTCTTGGTTTATTTTCTCCTTGATAGGTTTAATTGATGCCCGAAACTCTTTAGTCTTTACATGTTTTTGCATCTAAGTTTTACATTTTTTTACTTATATGTTAGTCCTTGTCTGCCTAGTTGCATTGCTGCTTCCTTTGTATGCGGAAGAGGGTGAGATTGACTGATTTTCGGGTTTTCATGTGGCCAGATGGTTAGAATTTAAGGTAATCATCTAGCTAAGGATGCTATAAGTTCGAAGTTCTCTAGCTCTAAGGTGCCTTGTAATTTTAGAACTTGGAAAGAGGTTATCTTTTCGGTAAAGCCTCTTCATATCTATCCTTGGAGGGTTTCTCAATACAGTTGATAACTGCTTGCTGCCTCCTTGTCCTTTATCTTTCATTTTTATTTTCTCCAAAAATGATGGTGCTTAGGCAAGCTTGTGCCCATCTCAACTACTTTATTGGCGCCTGCATCCTCCACCAAGGGTTAGGCTGATTGAAAGAAATCAACCTAATTTGATTTGTAATCAGAATAGGAGCAAATGGAATGGTAGCTATCTATATTTGAAGATGAGGAGAATAGGTTATTGTGACAACCAACTACACCATGGTGCCTGCTTAGGTTCTTACCCTTTTCTTTTTATCACAATAAATGACAGCTTAGTGCTTGAAAGTTGTGTATGACATTGTTATCTGTTATCTGTTTCAGCATGTGAATGTCTTTCTCAACTCAAATCAATCTAGTAAAGGTAATAAGTTCTTATTGTCAATGTAGTGAAAGTAATATTTCATGGTTGGATATACTGAATTAACTGGTGTTATATCACTGTTGCATCTACTATATTTATACATGCAATGTTATAAATTGGCCGCGATACTCTGTCGTAATGCTTCTAATGCCAATCAAATATGGGTGCAGGTGAAGTAAAAAGTGTCATTTCTCAAATAATAGGTTTGGAGCCTAAGGTGCAAAAACTTCTATTCCGAGGAAAAGAAAAAGAAGATCATGAATATCTCCACTTGGTTGGTGTGAAAGACAATTCCAAAGTGTTAGTTATTGAGGAAAAAACAGTTGAGGAAAAAATCCCCGAAGAGGTTAAGGTAACCACTGAAATATCAAGAGGAGCTGAAGCAGTTGCTGAAGTGAGAAAAGAAGTGGATAAGCTCTCAGAGCAGGTTGATTCCTTTCGTTTTAAGGTGACTATGACACCATGATCTCGTAATTTGAAGTCTTACCTTGGTCTTCATTACTACAGGTCTCTGCTGTACAAGCAGTTGTTTTTGGTGGTTCCAATGTTGAGGAAAAGGATATTATCTGTCTGACAGAGATGCTGATGAGGCAGCTGCTGAGATTGGATGGAATTGATGCTGAAGGAGAAGGGAAAATACAAAGAAAGATGGAGGTTTGTTTCCTAGACAATTAAGATTGTTCCTACATGTCAAAAATATTACGTCTAATCCTAGCTTGACTTTCTACTGTTGCCAATTATTTTATATGCCATTAGCTGAACTTTGAAATTTATTTGAAATTCTTCACCTGGGTGGCACTTGGTTTCACTTGTGCTGACTTAATACTTGCGTAAAACTGATGTGAAACCCTCAAAGTTTGGAGATCTGAGGCTGTAGGCATAGTTCCCTTGGTGTTCTTTCTTGCAGTATTGTGCGTTATCTCGTATATTATATTTTCACTAATCTTGTATGTTCTTTTATAAGCAATTTGGTTTTTTATATTCAAACATAACTATGTGATATAGCTTGGATTCTACCAAAACATGCCCTGTCCCTTTAAATCTTGAAAATCATAAACTTATTTTTTAATGAGTAAGGTAATTTTTGTAAAGTAAAAACAGCATCAAGAGAGAGCTGGTAATTACATTGCAAAGTATCAACTTAACAGTAAGTCTTCACAGGTTGTGAAGTGAGTTGATAAAGTCTAACATGACTTCAGACTAATTACCTTCATTTTGAAACCAAGATGTAGACCTGATCTAGGTGATTTATAATTTATACACAACAAGAATGCCTTTATCCCTAGCAAGTTGGGATCGACTATATGAATAATCACTTTCTATGTCGCTCCATTAAGCTCATCTCACCTCATGTTCACTCTTCTTATTTTGCTTAACTTGCAGTGCATATGTTGTCTTTACTTTCACTTATCCTAAAACCCCGTACTCTCAAGAGTGCTTCTCCATAGTTCAAGCTTTTGGTTGACACTCTCGCTAGTTTTGTCAATCAACTCAGCAAATTATTGACCCAGATTTGTGTTGGGCCCCAGTGACATAGTTCAAATTAAATATGATATTGCTCCTAATAGATGTGGGCCCAACCATTAAAGGAAAGCTCCGACGAAAAGATAGTTGGGCCCAGGGGCGTACGCAAGATTTTTCATAAGTGGTGTCGACATTTAAAGTAGACAAAGAAACAAATATAGTAACGACATCATATTTAAAAAAAACAATTACCTTACTACAACTCTCCTTGGCGAGTTTTCATATTTTGGAAGGTATTCATAATAACCGAATTAGGAATAAGACTAAATACATCCTTTTCTATATAAGGCACCAAACAACTACTCAAAAACTCATCATCCATTCGACTCCGCAAATCTGTCTTAATCAACTTCATTGCCAAAAAAGCTCTCTCAATTGTAGCAGTAGCAGTAGCAACTGGCAAAAACAAAGCAAATTTCACAAGTTGAAAAACAAGAGGATAAGTCACATGCTTCTTTGTCTCCACTAGTTTTATGGAAAGATTACCTAGTTCCCTAAGACCAGAAAACCTTTTATCATGATCTCGGACATCAACAATGTAATTCTGAAGCTAAGCGAAGGTTGACCATAGAATATTTGTCAAAATCATCAGGATATAACTCAGCTAATCTCAATATCTTCTCAATGTCAAAATTGGAAAAAGAATCAGTTGGGTTCAAGCAAGCAACTCCAAGAAGCAAATCAGTTGTCACCTCATCAAAGCGATTATTGAGTTCTTGAAATTGCCAATCAATAATTTTACAAAATACCTCAACACGATAATGCTGTGAAACAGTGTACTCAGAAACTCTACAACGAGATCTTCCAGGGATAACATAAAGCTCGTCAAATTTGGGTATAAAAATATCATATTTTATACAAAATTTAGATACCTCATCAATAAGTGAATTCCAACCTTCTTTTCTCAATATTTGCAACTGATCATTTGCCACTCCAACAAGTAACATGGCATTTGCAATATCTTGCTCCTTTTGAAAGGCTGCATTAAGCTCATTTGTGATTGCTAAAACTGTACGCTTTAAATGCAACATGAAGACAACTTCAAATGTTAAACATGCTTTAAGATATCCCTTTGCCTTACATTTCTCTTCAAAATGTGCGTTAACAACAATATCATCAAGCACATCAATAATAGGGCCAAACATAAGAATAAATTTTTTAAAGGATTTATAGTGAGATCCCCATCGAGTATCACCAGCTCTAGCAAGACCCAATTCTTGATTCAAACCCTTGCCAGTTTCAAGCTCCCCTTTACGTAATGCCTCTTCTATTTCTTCTGCTTGAGATTCATGAAGTTCATCTCTACGCTTGAAAGAAGCTCCCACCATATTCAATATAATGGAAACCAATAATAAAAGTTCTTGTACTTCATCACATCTTCTAGAAACCACAACAAGAGTTAATTGAAGTTGATGGGCAAAACAATGAATAGAATGAGCACCTCTACTTTCTTTTTGCATTAAGATCTTAAGACCATTTAAATCACCGTGCATGTTGCTTGCTCCATCATAACATTGTCCACGTATGGAAGATGGACTTAAAGAATGTTGAGCAAGTAAATTAACAATTTCATTCCTTAGAGACAATGCAGTAGTATCACGAACATGAATAATACCCATAAATCGCTCCATCACGCTTCCCCTTCTATCAACGTAACACAAAACAATAGCCATTTGCTCCTTACATGACACATCACGAGATTCATCAACTAAGATAGAAAAATGATCATCATCTATATCCTTAATGATACTCTTAATTGTTTCCATCTTACATGCAGTGATAATATCCTTTTGAATATATGGAGAAGTCAATTGGTTATTTTTTGGAGCTTTTTTAAACGCATCATCAATATTTTTACATCGCTTTGCATACCATGTAAGAAGTTCAATATAATTACCTCTATTAAAAGATGACTCACCTTCATGATGTCCCCGAAATGATAATCCTTGGTTCAAAAGATATCTTATCACATCAATTGCTGCTTCTAAATGAGTTCGGTATTCTAACTTTTGTTGTTTAGATTGTTTAGCAAGTGCACTTTGAATGGATTGATTTTGTCTCATCAAATCTTCACAATTCCTTCTTGACTGATTATGAACACTGTTTGGTCCACTAATATGCATGGCAAATCTATCCTTCTTGTTCCAACTTGTAAACCCTATGCTTGAAAATACATCTCCTCCCCCTTGATTAATACATTCATCTTGAAACAAATAACAATAGAAGCAATGTGCCGCATCTTTTGTTATGCTATACTCCAACCAATCCTACTCAACAAACCATCGAGGATTAAAGCGGCGTAATTGCCCATAAAAATTTCTTTGAGGGAAATTGTGATTTCGAGGTCGGCAAGGACCTTGTTGCATATATCTTCTTCTTACTGCATCACGGTCGTTTGGATGATATTTTCGAATTGCTAATCTTTTAGCCGGATCAGTCTCTAAAGAATCCAAATTAACTCCTTCACTTCGTGGACGTTGTTCTGACTCAACGGTCGTTTCTTCCAATTTAGATGAACTTTGAGATGTTGAACCTTGTTTTGAAGGCTCGGAAGGTACTACAGAATAAAATTTCTTCATTGGAATTTAAGCTGAATTATAATCAAAACATCAATTAGCTAACCTCTGTAAATTGCAAAATATGTTTGAAGAAATACCAATTAGAAAGAAAAAGAGAAAAACTAAAAGTAGTAGAACAACTCACGGCAAGCAATTTCGGCGATTTCAATGACTAGATTTTTCCAAAAAGTAGGTCTAAAATAATTGAGTTCCAATGTATTTTATATTGTTTATTATCCTTTTCCTACACAAAAAAAAGTAGTTTAGTTCTCTTTTTCCCTACACAAATTGGATGAGTAATTGTATCCTACATTGCATCTAATTGTAATTAATAAAAGGTATGCTGCTTCTGGAAAAAGAAACGTGCTGCTATTGCATCTAATTATTAAAAGGAATGCTGTTTTTGGAAAAAGAAACGTGTTGCTCAAAAAGTTAGAGGAAAGGAACGAAGCTGCTGAGCTTCAAACTCGCGACCTCTGCCTCGCATTTAAGGGAATTAACCAGTGAACCAATTTGCTTGCTTTGACATAGTGGTGTCATTTTATTTTACTTGTACACGTTTTTTCTTTAGCATATTACTGATATATATATTTAATAAAAATTTTCGACGAAGCGGTGTCGGATGACACTGATTCAACCAGGGTAAATCCGCCCCTGGTTGGGCCATGTGTCTGGCGAGGAAATGCATTTGAAGATCTAGTTGTTTTTTTAGTTGAGAAAGAAGAAGGGCAAGAATGGTCCTTATTGCGAAGGAATTTCTTCTTTTTTTTTTTTTTGACTGTCGTGGTGTGATTCTGCGGGTCATTCTCCGCTCCCCCTTTCCTATTGTGATAGCTGATTTTTTGGCTGCCTCCTTTATAATAAGAAATTCCAGTTTGTCCTGGAAAGCACTTGAAACAGAAAGGAAGGGGTCCACGTAGCTGCTGTGTCCACCCTTAGTGTGTTTGTATAAATATATAGAATCTTGGTCGTGGCCTGATAAGTGAATAGAAAAGTTTGGCCTGCTATTTTCTGTGAAAAACTGACTACCTATGCATGGTCAAATAAAAATATGAGCCAAGTCCAATTAGAGTTGGGCCAAACTGCAACCAATTAAGCCCCTTGCTACTCCTAGTTGACTGCAGTGTTAAATCAGCTAGGCCTAATTTGATATTCTGATCACGGAAGGGGTAGAATTGTGGAAAGCATGGTTACTTCTTAAGGGTTGAGAAATCAAAGTATATAATAGATGCTAGTTTTGGTATCAAGTTTAGTTTTCTTTAAATTTTGGTAGTATAGGCCATTGAAATGTCACTTTTTCTTTGCAAACTCTGACATGTTCATAATGACGAACTCTATGTATTTGCTTGGTTATCCATGAACAACAACAACAACAATCACCCAGTATAATCCCACCAAGTGAGGTCTGGGAAGGGTAGTATGTACGCAACCTTACATATGAACTCTATGTATTTGCTTGGTTATCCATGAACAAATGCAATATTTGGTCAGAAACTCCCTTTTTTCTCTCTGCTTGACTTAGCCTCTGCTTAAGTTCCTCAGCTTCTGACTTGAATACTTCACTGGAAAAGCAGATCACAGTCTATCTTATTCCTTGAAGTTTATTTCTTCAGTCTCAGTAGCTTCTTTTTCGGCATAAATTGCGAACTTCCTCTGAGTTTGGCTTTGAATATTTAATTTTTAGCACGTAACTAAGCTGTTTCTTGGGGCTAAGTAATTTGAATTGCTGCATTGCTGTCGACTATTAAGGATCTAAAACTAACTGTATATGGTAATCCTTGTTTTCTTCATAATGTTCTATATTGATCTTGTATTCTAGAAACATCACCTTCATCTTTGAGATGGAGATCTGTTATGAAAGTGACTAGAAAAGTGGAGTACCGTTAACTGCTGCATTCAATACTTGCTTCTAGATAAAAAATGCTGCTTGTACCTCTTTGATTTTGCGTGATTGCACATATTGATGATCAGTGCATTGATAAATGTTAAACTCCCTTGTTCAGGTGCGTCGTGTCCAGAGCTTGGTAGAGACAATGGATGCAGTTAAGGCTAGAAATTCCAATCCCTTCAGCAACAACAGCAATGCCGTGTCAGTTACTACACAATGGGAGACATTTGAGTCTGGAGTTGGAAGCCTGAATGCCCCACCTCCTAGACCATCTTCTACTGTAGTGACCGAGGACTGGGAACAATTTGAATAGTCGTAGATATTCCCAGTTTTACTATTAAAGAGACGAAATATGCCTGTTATTAGGCACTGAATACCACTATTATTTTGTCACCTTCATTCTATCGTTACAGTTCTAAATTTTTGTTGACTGTAAACTCATGACCAGGAAAACATAGAGGTTTAATGAAATGGTGATGGTTAATTACTCATGTGTTGGGATTAAATAAAATTTAGTGCTCAATTCATTTACTCGTCCTTCTTAGATGACAAGTCAAGTTGATGTTGTTTCTTGTGGAGAAGTTTGAAGCAAAGGCAAGCAATTTTTTGGAAATAATATCTCCATCACCCTCAAGGTTATCTCCAATGAGGGGATGACAATCTAGAGGTGTCAAATTGACAGGTTGAAACAATTTTAAACATGTAAAATTATCGGAGTCAATTTTGACCCGACCCGCCCAAGTTTGCTTGGGTCACCACACATCTACTCGTGTATGCTGGTTGTTCTGTTTATAGTTTTCAAATATTTTCTTTTTTGTTCCGAACTTACAATTATTTTGGATTGAATTTGTAAATATTATATTGGAAACAACCTCTCTATCTCTCCACGTAAGGTTTGCGTACCCGCGATTATACTGGATATGTTGTTGTTGAAGTTATAAATATTATGTTTTCAAGATTGAGATTATTTTATCTTAATTGAGATAGGTTCACCTTGAGAATGAGGCTTATAATACAGTTTCATAGGCCAACAAAGCTCTTCTCATGTTCTACAACTAGAGGATCGGACTTCTTTGACCTTTACTTCTTGTTAATATTTTTTTTCTTTTTTTCTTTTTCCAAAGCTAAGGAATAGTACTTAGGTAGGAATTTACTGTTGGGTCCTTGCTCATGTTCCTAAGCTAGAACTGATATTTATTACATGTCGCTATTTTGAGGTTGTAGTGATTTGTTTACTACTGAACTTAAAGTCAAATTCTAAAATCTGACGAATGTAATTTACTAGGAAGTTAACTGTGTGCACGGCTTTATCTGGGCCAAGTCTGTAGATGGTGACATTGATCTTTTTTGGTTTTGCCTGTTCACTTGTTGGAATAATTTTCACGTTTAAGTATATATGGTCCATTAATCTCTATGAAAAGTTATCTCCAGTCCAGATGAGACGCGTACCGTTCCATTATTCCTCTAACGGACCAAGTTCATAGACAAGGTTGGACCAATCGAGGAAGGGACTGAGCCTTTCAACTACGGGTGGATATAGTTTGCGCAAACCTGAAATTCGAATTTTTCGTTTGGATTTTCGGTGAATTGGATTTTTGATTTAATTTTTAAAATTTTTGAATTTCAGATTGGATATTGGATTTTGGTACTTCGAATTTTGGATATCCGAAGATCCGAAATTTTCATACTTTATATTTAGTTATTATATATATGCTAATAGTAATAAGTTAAATGCACTACTCATTAGATATTATCTCATATATTCAGTATTAATTATTAAGTTACTGTTAAAATACTTTCTATTTGGACATGGTTTAACTATATATTGCTACTTCTTATCGGCCGTAGTAATGTCTTTATTGTGTTTCTCTTATAATAATTTCATTACTTGAATATTTTATTTGGATGATTGCGGTGAGCATAAAGAACTTTTCAGACAATTTAACATGAGTACTTCATTTGGATATTCATTTTTGTAAAACGAAGAAACATTCAATTTATAAGCTCAAAATCGAAAATCTAAAATACCCAAACCGATCAATTCGAAATCGAACTTAAAAATTCCGATCCAATCCGAGATTATTTGAATTGGATTTGGATTGTTATTTTTTCAATCCAAAAATCAAAAATTCAAACCGAAATTCCATTCCGAACTGCTCAAACACCCAACCCTACTCTCAACCGGATCGAGGTGGGGGATAGAAATTGGAGGGGGGGGGGGGGGGGGGGGGGGGGGGGGGGAGGATGGACAATTCAAGGTGGGGTATCACACAAGTTGTACATGCCAAGAAACTATCTTAAAACCTCACCTTTTTAAAGCTCCACTGATATTCTACATCCTAATAAATACTTATACCACAACATTGTTAACACTTAACACTATCTTTCCTGATGTATCCTTTGAATACACCCTCGTACATGAGTCCGACTGATTTTTCACCGAAAGATGACGACGCGATGCTATCTGCTAAGAATCATAGTTTTGCTCTCAGTGGAGAAATTATGTTGCTGGTACTTGTCATTCTTTTCATCCTTTTTCTTGTCACTGTGATTTTCTTGCTGTGTAGAAAGCGTTCAAATCATTCTTATAGCTCCAAGTCTCAGAGGTCTACACCAGACCAAACTGCTCCATCAACTTAAACTCCAATGTCAATTCCCAGCCAAGACAAAAAATATTAACTGATTTCTTCATATCTATCCAAACATTAGTGGATAAAGTTACCTGATATCTGTTGTTGCTGGTGGGAGGTGACAGGTATCCCGTAAAATTAGTCGAGGTACGTGCAAGCTGGTCTGGATACCACAATTATTTGAAAAAAAAAAACTCCAATGTCAATTAATTTACACCGTTTTATCGTGATACTATGGAGTTTGATGGAGCAAGATATACGGGCATAATTTTTGAACATTAATTGGCATATATATGTATATACATCATGAATCAGGTTCGTTATATTCATAACTAGATGTGATACTCAACTAATTGTTGAAACTTGTTAGAATCTGTCTACTTAATGAAAATTAGGAGAGCATCTGTTTTAACACGACGTAGAATTAGGATTAGTCTTAGTGGCAAATAGATGTACATTTATGATTTAAACTTGATAGATTTGTTCTTTAAAGTTGTTTGTATTGAACTCATTGTACTTTTGAATAACAATTTAGAATTCAGTATTTGTTAAACTTTGGTTGTATATTTATATTCCGTGTCAAAAACTGTAGTCGAATTTTCGCTGGTCACGGGGTTTTGTAAATGGATGGAATATATGAAGAAAAACAATCTTGATGTAGATTTACTGGATTTTCGTACGATAGAATTTGGATTTTCTGTATTCATGGGCAGAGCTATAAAGTCGACTACGGGTTCGACTGAATTCAGTAGCTTTGGTTAACAATAACAATAATAATAATTATCCAGTACTTAAAAAGATTAAAATTCCTAACCTATAAATTTGAAATTTTAACTCCGTCTTTGTCTCTGCGGTAGAAGGATACATTTACTATTTCAAGGTAAGGAACAATTGATTTTTCTAACTCTAGCATGAAACTAACGTACTCTTCTATAGTTTTGCTAGCCTTGTACTTTTGTTTGGTTTTGTTCTTGTCTATTTTTTGTGCTATTTTTGAGGTGCCCACTAGCATTATTGCCTGGTCTGCTATTGGTTGCTTCATTTAACATGCTTCATGAATTTGAGATGCTGATTTGACAAGAATGACTGTAAGGGAGATTGTATTTCAATTATGATAATCAAATTAATTGTTGTGCGTGATAAGTTTGAGATATCGTTAACCTGGGGTTCAATGTTGTAATCCTAGTTATGCTAACTACTTAATACTAGCAATCAAAATCATAGTTAAAACGGTGTCAACCATTGGATTTGAATCAAGTACTAAAAATGGACAACCCGATGCACAAAGTATTTCACATTTACGTAAGGTTCGGTAGAGGGCCATATCCCTAGGGATGTGATGTAGACAACCTACTCTAATGCGAGCATTAGTAACTGCTTCCACTGTTCGAACCCGTGACCTTAAGGTCAAAACGAGATAACTTTATGGAATAATTTTGCATGGTCACTTTTATGAGCATTTCATGTCAGATGTGTAAGCATTTAAATTTTATTGAATTTAAATTCAATAAAAATATTTGGACTATATGTTAAATATATTAGTTCGAATAAATGTTATTGGACTAATATAATTGAATTAATTANGCTACAAGAGATGAGCCCACTTTACTAAGCCCAAGATGCCATCTTCCTAGAGGCCCAGTTTGGTGCCACGTGTCAAATGACGTGGCACGCCAAGTCAAACGGAAGAGCCAACAGGATCATGCCACGTGTCAAAATGTCACATCATGACAAGCCACATTAAAATGCCAATAAAATCGCGCCACGTGTGCAAGTGACATGTTCTGACCAATCAAATACGGTCATGTCACACTTCA
>ML370470.1:100097-141380 GCA_005239525.1 Nicotiana knightiana | reverse complement strand
TCAGAAATGGGAATGTACCATAAGAGACCTCATTCCCAAATGGTCTATAAAAATAAGACCCCCCTTCCCTTTAAAGGGAGAGGATTTCTTTGGTTTTTGGATGCGGGGGATACTCTAAAAACCCATTCTACACTCTAAAACTGTTTTTTTTTACTGAACACTGGAAACAAAAATCATAACAGTTTCTTTATTCAAAGGGTCCAAAACAAATCAATAGGAGGGGATTTTCTTTTTCAAGAACTCTTGGAGTTTTTCTTTTCTGGGGTCTTCTCTATTGGTGCTCTGCTTTGGTTTTGCTTCTGCATCTTCTGAAATTCCTCTGGTTTGGGTTGTTGCTGGGTTTCTGGTTTGTGCTGCCTATATTGCTGCTGAATCTGTCTCTCCTTAGTTCTTATTGTCTACCTGACCTTTATTTGGTCAGGATCTTGGTTATTTCTTTTTCTTCCAAAAGAGGTATGTAACAATGAACTTATAATAAAATTGTTATGCTCAGAATCCATGTTAGTTTGATGCTGAATGTTTAATCCTTGTTATTTCTTCCCTGATATTATGTCAAGGCTAAATTTTTTTTTCTGGTATATGAATCTGAAGTAATATTTGAGTGACAAGATGTTAAGAAATCTGAATGTATGTTGTAATATCTAAATCCTTAAGGTTATTCTGTTTTTGATTTCAAGTTGTTCAGAATGCATTAAGCATCATGGGACATCAGTCTCATGTCAGTCCATTAGTGAAATAACTGCACCATGGCGCAGAATCTGACCTCCTCTATAGTCAGGTTCTCTCTATAAACGTGCACAAAATATGCTTTCAATTGAGTCTCTTTGGTCAATAAAGAGATTCAACAAGCAAGTCCCTAATTAGTTTAATATTAGCACTAGGGTAGATGAGCTTGACTTATTAATAGTCAAGATCACCCCACAATAGTGCATAAAACAGCAGCATAAGTGGCTGAAATTCACCTTTTAAAAGGTTAAAGGATGTAATTAAAAAAGGCATTAGGGTGAGAGATTTGAACCCTCAAATGGTCAAATCCATCCCCTACAAATGCTTAGATGATTAAAACACCACATAGTTAGAATTAGGTAATATTAAGCAATAAGGCAGGTGAATTCGACTCTTTGATAGTCAAATTCACCCCATGGTAGTGCATAAACAGTAATTTAGCTTGCTGAGAATAATCCTTCAAAGGATATAAGTGTGTAATTAGGAAGGGCCTTACGGGAAAGAATCTGAACTTGCACAGTGGTTGGATTTACTCCTCAAAGTGCCAACAGTGGCTTGAAGTATTTGACCAAATACTAGCCAAAGTAAGCCTGACTATAAAAGTCTAAACGAAGCAGCATCATTGGATTTGAATCTGACCTCTTCTATGGTCAGATTCAGTCCAGCCAATGCGCAAGAGAATTTTGTATTTGTTTGACATCCTTAGAGTCAAATTTGACCTCGTTAATGGTCAGAATTACTCTAAAAGATGCATAACATATCTGTTATTGAGATAGTTAGGGATGACAAACGAAAAACTGCAGATGTACAGTGCGAAGAATCCATATATAGAGCAGCTATTTAGGATTTCCATTTTTTTAGTTTTTTTCTTTGATATTCATAAAAAATGTATTTTGCAGAAGCTGTATTTTCGCTTCAGAAATTATAATTTGTTCATTTATGCATTAGGAATCTTGTAAGTCAAAGGACTGGACTGTATATTCATTTTGTTTATTTTTTTTAGCTTTTTGTTTAGTTTATAGTGCTCAAACTATATTTTGAGGCGAATTTTTTTGGAGTTTTAAAATATGTTTGCTCTAAAAAAAGTAGCTCAAGTGTTTAATCAAAAGAGGAAAGGGTATTCAAATCAGTCCACACGAAACCTGTTTGTAAACATTTTTTTTTGGATTTTTAGAAGCGCTCGTTGCAAGAATTCGTCTGATTCAGTATAAGGGGATTAGTAGATCATTTTAGTTCATTTTGTATCCTGTCAAATTTTTTTGAAATCAATGTATGAACACTTTGAATCTGGAAGCATGCGATTAGGTTATTTAAAAATTTTGGTAAAAAAAAGCTGTTAATTTAGAACTGGTAAAACTGCATGTGTTGTGTTCTTTGGTTAAAATTACAAGTTCCAGGAAAATAAAGTAAATTTGGCTTACCAATTTGAAGTGAGACCGGTATATAATGTATTCATATGTCTGTGATTCTTATAGGTGTATGTATACTACACGAATAAGGTGTATTTTGATTAATACCTTTTTCTATCATTTACAAAAAATAGAAAGTGAAGACCTTTAAGATTTGATTAAGAGCTGGATTTCCCAATCGATAGTCTTCTCTCATAAATAGCAAACTAGGATGGCCTAACGTGATAAAACGAGGCTAGATGAGGCCATAGCCTATAAGATGCTCTTTTAGAATAACGAATACCGTTTAGGAGATCCTATAGGTAAAAATGGATACCCTTAGTTCGAAATTTGGATAAAAAATCAAATATCATACCGAAGTTACCTAACCAACATTCGGGAGCGACAACTCATGTCCCCGTCTTTAAACTTCAAAAATTATGATGAAAATCACATGTTGTAATCACGGGTGCATTTCATCTGACGAAATTACAATGTGTCCAAAAACAAACAAGTGCACGCCATCGTTACTTGTTTCAAGATAAATCCATAAATATCAAAACCGATCTATACACATATCCCGTAAGCTGAAATACTACTTTTAGATAAAGATTCCAAAACTTAAGAATAATTGAGTATCGCCTCAAATAGGCATTTTTAATTGTCATGACCATAGTCATGACTATATAATCTACACTCGGGTGTGGCAACTCATGTCCCCGACTCTAACTCAAAACATTAATAAAATAAGCATGTTGTAAATCGCGGGTGCATTTCATGTGGCGTGGTTCGCAACGTGTCCAAAAAAAATCACAAGTGCACGTCAATCGTGACTTGTATTAAAATAATTCCATGTATATTCAAAAGCGGATAAAAAGTAAAAGCACAATAGGTTTAAAAATATGTAAATAATCAGATAATTTAGGCCAAATATTAATAGTTAAGCGACCGTGCTAGAACCACGGAACTCGGGAATGCCTAACACCTTCTCCCGGGTTAACAGAATTCCTTACTCGGATTTCTGGTCGCAGACAAATTAAAACAGAGTCTAAATTTCCTCGGTTTGGGATTTCAAGATAGCACGGTGTCCCGGAGCATCGTCAAAAATCCGGGTGGCGACTCTGAAAACTAAAATAAATCCTAAATCCGAATAATGTCACTTAAAGTGGAAAACCTCCCTTAATACCCTTCATTAATCAGCGGGTAGCGGAAAAAGGAGGTGTGACAAAAGGTATACCTGGGAACGGGATTAACCCCCGAACTCAGGAAAGAACTCATTCAATTTCTTATCGATAACATTGATTGCTTTGCTTGGTCCCACTTAGACATGACAGAGATCTCCCCGAGCATAACCACCCATCGACTAAGCATCGATCCCGGGTTCAAACCGGTGAAGCGAAAAAGGAGGCCTCAGTCCGAGATAAAGCATGCGTTCGTCAAAGATGAGGTAACAAAACTCCTAAAAATAGGGTCCATCAGGGAAGTAAAATATCCCGAGTTGTTGGCCAATATAGTAGTGGTCCCCAAAAAGGGAGCAAATTAAGAATGTGCGTAAATTATAAGGACTTAAATAAGGCATTCCCTAAAGATTCATTCACGCTGCCCAACATCGATCAATTGATTGATGCCACGGCCGGCCACGAGATTCTCACCTTTCTCGACGCCTAATCTGGGTATAATCAGATTCAAATGAACCCCGAGGATAGGGAAAAGGCTTTGTTCATCATGAAGTATGGCACATACTGCTACAATGTAATGCCTTTCGGGCTAAAAAACACAGGGGCCACGTACCAACGCTTAGTTAGTAAGATGTTCGAACATCAAATAGGCAAATCCATGGAAGTTTACATTGATGACATGCTGGTTAAGTCTCTGTGCGTAGAAGACCATTCGACTCATTTGCAGGAAACTTTCGATATCCTTAGAAGTTACAACATGAAGCTCAACCCCGAGAAATGCGCCTTCGGTGTAGGTTCAGGCAAATTTTTAGGCTTCATGGTGTCAAACAGGGGAATTGAAATCAACCCCGACAAAATCAAGGCCATCGAAGAAATCACGATGGTAAACAACGTTAAGACCGTACAGTGGTTGACCGGGCGGATAGCGGCGCTAGGCCGATTCATCTCGAGGTCATCAGATCGGAGCCATCACTTTTTCTCCCTACTCAAAAAGAAAAACAACTTCGAATGGACTCTGAAGTGCCAACGCGCCTTAGGGGAATTAAAACGGTATCTCTCAAGCCCGCCTTTGCTCCACACCCCAAATGAGGATCAAACACTATACTTGTACTTAACAGTGTCCGAGGTAGTGGTAAGTGGCATGTTGGTTCGAGATGAGCAAGGTACGCAGTTCCCTGTCTACTATGTAAGTCGAACCCTAGGAGATGCTGAAACCAGGTATCCACACTTAGAAAAATTAGCTCTTGCATTAATAAGTGCATCTCGAAAATTGAAACCTTATTTAAAAGCCACCATATATGTGTTTTAACAACATATCCTCTTCGAAATATATTGCACAAACCTAAATTGTCAGGCCGGCTGGCCAAATGGGCCATCGAGCTCGAGGGGTACGATATTGTATATCAACCCCGAACGACTATCAAGTCCAAAATTTTGGCAAACTTCGTGGCCGACTTTACGCCCGCCCTCGTGCATGGCGTGAAAAAAGAACTTCTACTAAAAACGGCCGCATCATCGGGGGTGTGGACCTTATTCACCGACGGTGCCTCGAATGTAAAAGAATCAGGGCTCGGCATAGTTCTGAAGCTACCTGCAGGTGGCATGATTAGATAATCTATAAAAACTATAAAGTTGACTAACAACGAAGCCGAGTATGAGGCTATGATTGCAGGTCTCGAATTAGCCAAAGGCTTGGGAGCGGAATCCGTCGAAGCCAAGTGTGATTCCCTTCTGGTAGTAAACCAGGCAAATGGGAGTTTGGAGGTTCAATAGGTATAGGATGCAACGGTACCTAGACAAACTTCAAATCACTTTGCATCGTTTCAAAAAATGGACTCTGGTCCATATAACTCGGGATCAAAACAGCGAGGCCGATGCACTCGCAAACCTAGGGTCATCCATTGAAGAAGATGATATACTCCCCGGGGATGTTGTTCAGCTATCCAAATCGGTGATCAAAGATGGCCATGTTGAAATCAACTCCACCAGCCTGACATGGGATTGGAGAAACAAATACATCGATTATTTCGTAAGTGGGAAGTTGACCACAGATCCAAAAGAATCAAGGGCCCTTCGAACCAGAGCAGCCCGATTTTTACTCGACGAGAATGGAGCTCTATACAGGAGAACCTTCGATGGGCCCCTGACAGTATGCTTGGGACCAGGAGACACTGATTACGTGCTCCGAGAAATCCACGAGGGCACTTGAGAAAATCACTCTGGTGCCGATTCTTTAATTCAAAAGGTGATCAGAGCAGGATACTATTGGGACAGCATGGAAATGGACATCAAAGTGTTCGTCCGAAAATGCGACAAATATCAAAGATTTGCGCCAATGATCCACCAACCCGGTGAACAACTACATTCAGTCTTATCACCATGGCCATTCATGAAATGGGGAATGGACATAGTCGGACCCCTACCAATGGAACCAGCTAAAGCTAGATTTACTCTATTTATGACTGACTATTTCTCGAAATGGGTGGAAGCACATGCCTATGAAAAGATAAGAGAAAAAGAAGTCATCGACTTCATATGGGATTACATCATGTGCCAATCTGGGATCCCCTCCGAGATAACGTATGATAACGGGAAGCATTTCATCGGAGGCAAAATAACAAAGTTTCTCGAGGATCAAAAAATCAAAAAAATCCTATCGACGCCCTACCACCCGTGTGCAAATGGTTAAGCCGAATCCACAAATAAGACCATCATTCGGAACTTGAAAAAGAAGTTAGAAAACGCGAAGGGAAAATGGAGAGAAATGCTTCCCGAGGTGCTATGGGAATATCAGACAACCTCTAAATCGAGCACAGGAGAGACACCGTTCTCTTTGGTATACGGGTCCGAGGCTTTGATACCGATCTAGGTCGGAGCGCCAAGCGCCAGATTCTGACATGCTACCGAAGAATCAAACAATGAGGCCATGACTACGTCCCTCAAACTATTAGACGGGACGCGATAAGCTTTGCTGGTCCGGATGGCCGCCCAAAAACAAAGAATCGAAAGATACTACAATCGAAGAGCAAACCTCCGACATTTTGTAACCGGGGACTCAATCCTAAGGAAAGTCACTCAAAGCACTCGAAACCCTAATGAAGGGAAGCTAGGCTCGAGCTGGGAAGGACCATACCGCGTCCTCGGAGTAATCGACAAAGGATCCAACAAGCTCGACACCATGGAAGGCGAGCAACTTCCAAACCGTTGGAACATATCGATGTTCAAGCGCTATTATTGCTAAGGTACAATCCTCTCCCTATTTCCTTCAAGTTTTTACACTAACCAAATGCACAGGTATGCGATTAAAAGGAATCAAAACACCCCCCAGCTCGAAGGTCTTAGGTTTTAAAGCAGGCGCTGTGCTCTTTTTCCCTCGCGTCGGATTTTATCCCAAAATGGATTTTATCGGTGAGGTTTTTAACGAGGCAACATCCATATGCTACCTAAGGAGAACTCACCTAGTATTCAAGGTCTCTCTTTGATCAACCTCAAATATTGAGGGGCACCCCCCCAGGAGATCATTGAAATATGCCAAAGAGGGTCTCGACAGGAGAATGATGTATCGAACCAAACGGTTGAATGAACCGTGTCCGCATAGAATAATCTAACCCTCGATGGTAAAAACATTTATACTTGTACCAAGTAATAAGAGAAGTACCTTCTATCATCAAAACATTTCGCACATCAAAGAAGTTTTCTATTTTCACAAGAGGCCTCCCCAGGGCCAAAAATTGATCAAGCACTCAGGAACTGTCCTCGATAGTCACTCCACCGAGTCGCCAAAAACTCGAAGCCATAAGACCTCAAGGCCGGCAATTTCAAGCTCATAATCCCTCCTCGAGGCAACATCAATTTCGACTTGGGGACTGCCCCTGACAGTCGGCTCATCAGGTTATCAAACTCGAAGTGGTGAGACCTCAGGGCAGGTAACTTCGAGCTCATAAGCCCTCAACGAGGAAATATCAACTCTAACTCAAGGACTGACCTCAACAGTCGGCTCATAGCCGTAAGACCTCAGGGCCGGCAGCCTCAAACTCATAAGCCCTCCATGAGGCAACATCAAAACTGTAAGACCTCAAGCATGGCATGTACAAACTTGTAAGACCTTAAACAAAAGGCATAATCCCCATATCAAAATCAAGGCTATATATCGAACTTGTAAGACCCAAAAGGCATACCCTCGATATAGACGCCGTGGCTATCTCACTCGAGGACTAAAAGGCTACGTCTAAATACAATGACCACCATCATAAAGCTCCGGCCAAACTAGCGCGACTCGGAGATGTAATTGTTGCCATAAAATCACAGGCCTCCAATTGCTTCGAAAAACTTTGAAAAGAACCGGTTAAAGGTTGTACCAACCTAAAGCATAAGAGCCCAAGTTGCAAGCTAGTCGTATCGACCTTACGCGTAAGAGCCCAAGTCGCCAGCTACAGGTCATACCGACCCAAAGCGCCCTAGGGCCAAATTAAAAACCTGAGGGCCGTTGAGCTCGAGTCAAAACCCGACTCAGAGACTAATCCCAAAGCGGTTAACCAAAGCGTCTTAGGGCTGATAAAGTGTAAGAGACCGAGTCGCCCGCTACATTAAAATTTGTATCGACCTTACGCGTAAGATCCCAAGTCGCCAGCTACAGGTCATACCGACCCAAAGCGCCTCAGGGCCAAATTAAAAACATGAGGGCTGTTGAGCTCAAGTCGAAACCTGACTCAGAGACTAAGCCCGAAACGGTTAACCAAAGCGCCTCAGGGCCGAAAAAGCGTAAGAGCCCTATTCACCCGCTACATTAAAAGTCGTATCGACCTTACGCGTAAGAGCCCAAGTCGCCAGCTACAGGTCATACTGACCCAAAGTGCCTCAGATTCAAATTAAAAATCTGAGGGCCGTTGAGCTCGAGTCGAAACCCGACTCGGAGACTAAGCCCGAAACGGTTAACCAAAGTGCCTCAGGGGTGAAAAAGTGTAGGATCCCGAGTCGTCCGCTACATTAAAAGTTGTATCGACCTTACACGTAAGATCCCAAGTCGCTAGCTACAGGTCATACCGACCCAAAGCGCCTCAGGGCCAAATTAAAAACCTGATGGTCGTTGAGCTCGAGTCGAAACCCGACTCGGAGACTAAGCCAGAAATGGTTAACCAAAGCGCCTCAGGGCTAAAAATGCGTAAGAGCCCGAGTCGCCTGCTACATTAAAAGTCGTATCGACCTTATGCGTAAGAGCCCAAGTCACCAGCTACAGGTCACACTGACCCAAAACGCCTCAGGGCCAAATTAAAAACTTCAGGGCCGTTGAGCTCGAGTCGAAACCTGACTCGGAGACTAAGCCTGAAACAGTTAACCAAAGTGCCTCAGGGCCAAAAAAGCGTAAGAACCCGAGTCGCCCGCTACATTAAATGTCGTATCAACCTTACGCGTAAGAGCCCAAGTCGCCAGCTACAGGTCATACCGACCCAAAGCGCCTCAGGGCCGAATTAAAAAAATTGAGGGCCGTTAAGCTCAAGCCGAAACCCGACTCGGAGACTAAGCCCGAAATGGTTAACCAAAGCGCCTCAAGGCCGATAATGCGTGAGAGACCGAGCCGCCAGCTACACCGAAGGTCGCACCGACCTAAAAATAAGAGCCCGAGTCGCCAACTTAAAAAGCCTCAGGGCCAATTTATAACCCCAATTTCATCTCAAAGTCCAATTCATCGGGCTGAATATCGACAAGTAAATCAAACCAAAGAATCTTTCATATATATATATATATATGTGTGTGCATTACAAATACATATTTACAACACTCCCACTGGACTCTTATGTATATAATAAAGTAGAAAATCTAGTATACTCTCGGGACCAACTCCCTCAAAGGCCCCTCGGACCAGCTCCCATGGCGGCCTTCAAATATCAGCATCAACTCAACAAGAGAGGAAAATTTTGGCGTCGATCTCATCCACCTCGGCCTGCTTTATCTCTTCCGAGAGGTCAAAGCCCCTAGCATGCATCTCTTCGAGGGTCTCCCTCCGATACTTTTGTTCATCGCCCCTCCTACCTCTGGTGAAAGATCCTCGTAGCTCGGCCTGAGCATCGGAAGAATCTTTCAAATAAACAGCCACCTTCCTATCGGCCTTTGCTCGAACTTCTCTAGCTCGAGCGTCCAAGACCTCGGCCTTCATATCTAGGAGATAGGTCTCGATCTTGGAAATTCTGCTCGACCAAATTCAACTATCTTCTCGGGCATTACAAAGTCGTATCTCGAGGGCAGCAGCCTTGGCCAAAGCATTCCTTTGACTCAAGGACTGATCCCCCTATGGACAGCTATCGACTATCACCAATCGCAGATCGAGAGAAAAAACTTAAGGGTTTATTTTAAAGTCCAAAATTTTGGACCAATTATCCACACACATCGCAGTCTATTCCAAAAAACAAAGAAAAGACTAGAAATGACAAAGAATAGAGGCCTTTATAAATAGTGAAGATTCACAGAGGTGTATTTACAAGGCTCATGCCTGGAGTCCTTAGACAAGAAGAAAAACCTAATCTACCTTCTTTGAGACCTAGTCTATCATTTTTATCGAGGACTTCGTCTTCTTCCCCCGGGGGGACTTTGACTTCATCAACCCCCTTGGGACTTGCATCCTCACCAGCTCTTTTCTCTTCGTCTTTGACATCAGCTTCGTCGTCGGTAGAGAGGAGTGACATGGCATCAATATCATCTGCCTTAGCCTTCTCTATCTCTTCCGAGAAACTAAAGCCCTTATCGTGAATCTCCTCGAGGGTCTCACTCCGAGATTTGCATCGGGCACACTTATTGCTTCTTCGCTCTCGATCAAAAGTCTCCCCCTCATCTCCTTTCTGAGCATCGGTGGCATCTGTAAGACGGTTCCCATTCCCTTTGGTGTATTTTCCAACGTCTCGCAAATGGATTTCTGGACCAAGAACAGTTTTGGCTACGCCTTTGCCAGTATCACAACAAGGCATGCTGCCCCCTAAATTAGGAAAGCACTCAAGAACTTCTAGTGGGAAGATATTTAGACTCCCACATGAATTTTCACCCAATAAATATAACATATATGTGAAGTTACTTGGACTCGGATTCAGGGAAAAGAAGAATTGGTGAAGCATTTCCCAACACCGAGATTTATCTACAACACGAGGGAATATCTTCAAGTTATCTTCTCTCCGCCAAGGAATAGCCCGACCGACTCTACCAATAGCTATATCTCCTTCAGATGGAGGGATTTTCACTTGCGCCACTTTCTCCCAACGGCAATCAACCTTCGCCTTTTCAATGTCAATCGCCGGAACAACATATAGAGGCCTGGGCTCGCGTCGGCCCTCTACCAACGAAGATTTATCAGCCTCAAGATCAGATGAAGTTTCATAGGGTACGAGGAGGCACTCCTCAACGCAGGGGGAATTACCATTTCGCTCTTAGAAGAGCGTAAAGAAGAAGGGATTTTCTCTTTTTGAGGGACCGTTTTAGAAGTTTTGACCATGACTACATTAACATTTCAGAATAAGATGAAGAAAACTGGCGAAGAAAGAAAAAGTTGCTAAGTGGAGGTTTTAAGATGTTGCAAAGGGTGAAAATTTGAAAAATAAAGGTTGGAATATTTATAGAGGTCTTTCCAAGCGTGTTGGAGAAGTTGAAAGGGCGGAAAATAGCGGTTCAGAGGCTTTTCGAGAATCGTGCTCTATGCAACCTTTCTGTCACATCAGCTAATGACCTCACGTGACTGACGTCATGATGAAGATATCAAAGAGCCAATAATTCAAGACCGTTCCTTATCATTTTATTCTACGAAATGCGTGGACTATCTGTATACGGCTAAAATTAGAGAGCCTGATTTTACGGTCATTTCGACGCTTAGAAGGCTCGAAGGCCCGAGCTCTGGTATCAATGCATATTGAAGGTCCTCGACCTCGAGGAAATACGTATCGAATGTCCTCGACCTCGAGGCAATATATATCAAAGGTCCTCAACCTCGAGGTAATACATATCAAAAGTCCTCAACCTCGAGGCCGTGCATATAGAAGGGCAACATGAAAAGGCGGGAAATTCCCAAGGGGCATGTGGTTAAAGCTGACAAAGTACATAAAATAGTACAAGCCCGTACCATGGCATTAAATGGATGTACCAGCCATATCTCTTTGTATTAATTACACATGTACTATGTTGGGATTCCCCCTCATATATAAAGGGGACCCTTGTCACCTTTTAGCATAAATGATATTGAATACAAGAACAAGAACATCCTCTGTTCTCTAACAAAAACATTCTCTACGATTGCTTTATTAATTTATTGCTTTTCATTTATTGTGTTCTTAGGTTACTCTTCATTTATTACTTGTTATTGATCAAAAATAGGCAATTCTTAAGGCCTCCAACACTGTTTCATTGTTATCGATAGCCCCTAGTCAAGCTTCTAAAGCTTGACCTCGAGGCATATTCGACCACCCTCGAGATTGGTCTCTTCTATACCTGGTTCGCGTAATCTCGTTCCTTTCACTCTTATCACATTTTCTCGCTTCATACTCAACATCTACTATCTAAACAATCAGTATTAAAATAGATCATGTATTTTTAGAACCACATAATCAAGTATAATTGTGATTACCATTTTCAGGGTAAACACATGGCCTTAGGAGCTTCAAGTTATCTCTTGTTAATATTTATTAGCTAGAATAGATTCTCTTCATGCATTTTATTAAAAAAAGGTTATTTTGTGATATACTTGGTTTACTCATAATCTCGTTAGATACTGTTAGTGGTTGATGCTTTTGAATGAATTAATCAACTATAGAAATTGGAAAACAACTTAAAGAGAATGAATCTGAACCAGAGAAGAAGAGATTAATGGAGCTTGGAACATGATGAGCTTCTTAAACGAGATATTTATTTCTTCTTTTAGTAGCATTCAGATGCTGATGCCGGGGAGGGCTTATAATAGGCTCTGATGGTATATGGGATGCTTTATCGTCGGATTTTGCAGCATATAGTCTTGCAGATATTTACCAACAAAACTTGTTGCAAAGATAGTTGTGAAGGTGTAGAGTAGGTTACCAAGTTTAAAAATGTCAATCAATTAAGTGAATCACTCAAATCAATTTACTATCATAGTGCTGAACTTTTTTTATGTCACATTATTTGGATTTTGTTGTCCTATAATTGCTTACATTAATTCATCAAGCCTTCGAGGCCTGACTTTGATGGTGATTCACTAGAAGCTCTCCCTTTATTTAGTTTCTGCTACGTAGAAGGAATTTATCGGTATCCCCTGACTTTCAATAATGAAATATGAAGAAATTATGGTATTTATGAGAGAAAGAAAAAAAAAGTCATAAATAGGTTTAATTTCTTTACTAAAAGAACTAGACTTGAAGCTAGAGTAATTAACTTAACATCAAATTTGTGCGGAGCTTTATATTTGAACACAAGTGATTATGTGATTTCACATGTACGCAATATGTTACAGATGAAAAGTGACTAACATCGAATATGAAATCACATGTACAATATTATCTTAATGACAAAAATTCACTTAAATTTCCTTTCCTACTTGAATTTTATTGACAAATACCTAGTTATTCAATTCAGCCATGTTTTCCAATAGTTCATTCTTAATTCAAGCCAACCCAATTGTCTGTGTCTTGAAATTGCAGGTGTTAATTGTCTAGATTTAATGTATATGTTTGATTTCTTTATCAACATATAGCTAAAACACCTAAATTAGTTGGGATGGAGATGGGCTATAGGCTTCATGGTTGATGATATTGAAGCATAAGTAAAAAGATTTGCAGGGGGTTATTAAGGATGTGAGTGAAGATTTTTAATCATGTCATGGATCTCGATGGTGTTTTATTACTGCTACATGGGTAAACTTTTGAAGGCTAAAGCTCTAAATGGTTCTAGCATACGTAAATATATGTGTAGCGAGAAGATAATAGAGATCAACCCACACAACCCCATCATGAATGAGATCAAGCAATTCTACCATTCATGGACTAAATGGTTATCCTTACTGATGTAGACAACAAAATAAGTTAGTTACGAAGAAAAGATATGATATGTCTATTGGGGATTTTTCCTGATGCTTCTTGTGACTGGTTTTCTCACCTTAGCTTTCAGCTTTAATTGTCCTACGCCTATGTGAATAGAATTGTATGACTCTGAAATTTGGTTGAGTTTTGATGAAGATCTAGAGATGCTGATGTTGTTCCTTTAACTTTTTCTCTCGCGTAAGCACACCTGGAAGTGACTCACACGTTTGAGATAATGTATCTTTGTGCCTTTTCAAAAAATAATGTAACTTTGTCAAAACAACAATAAGGTTAATTCTTTGGGAAGAAGTAAAAAGGAAATATCAGGAGGAAAAAAATGCAGAATCAATTGATGTATCTATTAGTTGGTAAGTATAAAATCTCGCTTTCCGATGTTTTATGATTATTTTTTTGTCATCGACTCAGGTAGGTTTTGTTTCCTTTTGCTTCGTATCTATAGTTGTACTTAAATCACCAGAGATTTAAGTTAGATCTTTATTCACATGAATTGAAATATTTAAGCTGCATTGTTGGGCCTGTGTTGGTCATGGGCCATACAAATCTAGTATAGTATATTATAAACTATTTTACCTAGTTTAGCTGATGTTTGCTAATTACCAAAACCAACTGAATATTTTTACAATTTGTATGCATTCCCCCTAAAAGGCTCCCAACGTCGTGATTAGCGCCTTCAATTAAGGATTTCAATTACACGCTCTTTTCCTTTTCCCTTCGCTCTCATCCCCCCCTCTCTCTCTTTATTCCTCTACTCCTCCTTCCTTCCCTCTAATTGTCACGAACCAAAATCACACCCAATCGTGATGGTGCCTACTCCACTTGTTAGGTAATTCAATCAAAAAATAATAATGAAACATGATAAAAAATACATAATAAATAAGCTTGAAATACAAATAGTCATATAATGTCAAAAAATTATTGAAACCAGATTCTCTCGGCGCACGTGAAGCGTGCTTTGCTAACAAACACTGATCGAAAATGGGGAGAGGAAGAACAAAACAGACCGCGATAAAGGTTCATTTAGCTGAGTTCATTGCATCAGGAAGTGGGAATGGAAGTTTGGGAAGAATTTTACCACAAACAGGAACCCTAGGATGCGAAAAAGGGAAGATATCGATAGTGCCTAATTTTAAAGGATCTAGTGCCATGAAGATGAATTCACCACACAATCTAGGAAATTCTAGTCCTAGTGTGATGAATTCTATGCCTAAACCTGCTGGTGTGGTGATTGGTGTGGGAAGCCCATCGACAATATTTGTTTCATTGCCTGCTACCGTTCCATTGCCTACCCTAGCGAGAACAATGATCATCTAAAATGAGAAGATTACGACG
Source organism: Nicotiana knightiana (assembly GCA_005239525.1). NCBI lineage: Eukaryota > Viridiplantae > Streptophyta > Magnoliopsida > Solanales > Solanaceae > Nicotiana > Nicotiana knightiana. The sequence continues at coordinate 126,716 of ML370470.1, read as the reverse complement.
ACGAAATGAGTACTCAACCAAGAGACTACTGGCAGTACAAGAAAAACAATCCAATTGGAGGAGAAAAAAAGGAAAGGAACAGAGTAATACCAATGCACCAATTCAGGAGACAACAAAGTCAGATTTTAGGAAGGGTGAGAAAACTTGGGAAAATTTGTTTACTAGTAACAAGATGGCTGCAAGGGGAATGAACTTAGTATTCATACCTCCTATGACACAAAATGGAGTCGGGAAAGTCCAGCTACAACATAAGGAGATGGAAGCTGAAAATGCAATGTGGCAGAAGGTTGTTATACTGCATGTTATTGGGGATTCTCTATCAATAGGAGCCATGGAGTGGTTTATAGCCTCACAATGGAATTTTGTTGCTAAGCCAGAAATTTGTTACCATAATGAGGGATATTTTGTTATATTGTTCAGTAACATGGAAGATAAAAATGAGGTGTTGTACGCAGGGCCACACACTATGGGAACAAAGCCAATAATACTGAAGTCATGGTCAGTGATAAGTGGGGATTTTGACTACTTATTTGCGCCTTTTAGCTTTCGTTTTAGTCCAAAAGCGCTTAATTGTGTTCCCGAAAACTGATGAAATGTGCTTAATTGCAGGAATATTAGAAGATGAACTGCCGAGATGAAATCTAACTTAAGAAGGAGTAATCTGAAATCAAGGACAAAAAAGGAACAAAAGCTCAAAAGTGCGGACCGCAGAATATCATCTGCGGTCGTAGGTTATGAAGGAAAATCCATCAGAGGCTGGTGTTGTCACGCCCCGAACCCTGGCCTGGGTATAACACGACACTCAGTGCCTGACTCAATGTGACCGAGTGAACCAACTGTATAGCTGGATCAATATATGGTATAACTGTAAGCTAGATATAAATATACAACATGATGATCTACTAAAAAGTCTGACTGAAATATCATAGATGCGGAAAATAATGAAAAGTTTACAGGTGTAAGTGAGTAGCCGACAAGGCTAACACATAAAAGTATACTAACATCTGGCTGACTGAACTATAGTCTACGAAGCCTCTAAGAATATTGAAAAGCTAACTGTTTCCCAAGACAAGGTCCCCGACATACCTTACTAATTGAAATACTATAAAGACTGAAGACTGAAAATAAAAGGATAATGCCCCGAAAGACTGGGGATCACCAATTACTGATAGGAGACGTCTTAGCAAGCAGATTGTAAACCTGTAAATCGTTACTTGCATCGCGAGATGCAGACCCCAGGCAAAAAGGGACGTTAATACATTTGAATTGTATTGGTATGTAAAATAACTGAAGGAAAGAATTGTAAATACTGAAACTGAACTAATAACTGATAACTGAGAATTTATAACTGATAAACTGATAACTGAACAAGGAAGTAAGGATATGAATACTCCCTCTTATGAATGATGAACCACCTTTTTATCTAAATATTAAATTGCGGCCTCAGTCCCAATATACATACATACATATATATATATACATACATATATATATACATACATACATATATATATATACATACATACATATATATATATACATACATACATATATATATATATATATATATATATATATATATATATATATATATATATATATATATATATATATATATATATATATATATATATATGTATATATATATGCACAATCTGCGGCCTCGGGCCCAAGTATATGTAAACATAATTGCGGCCTCAGGCCCAAAGATGCATAAGGCATAAACTGCAGCCTTAGGCCCAAATACAGGTGTTCAACATTTAGGATTTTAAAATAAGGAATTGAGAATCATACTATAATATATGATACTGAAATACTGAACCCCACTGGGTTACATGATACTGAAATGCTGAATATGACTCGACTGTAATATATATTCATAATAAAATGATCTGTTATAACTAGGACTCATGGGATATTGAATGACGTATGAAACCATGTCTTCCAGAGAACAGAAGTTCTACAACTATTCCTAGAACTGAGGCATAATTACGTTCTGAGGAAATTTGTAATAGTCATAAGGATGAGATGTAGGGAGAATCATAAACATTCCCAAACATAATAAGATTTAGCCTCACATACCTTAGCTTTAGCCCATTTTAAGAGTATCACGATTTTTTTCGCCTCTTTCAACGATAATAGACGTCAATATATATATCAAGAGGAATGAAACATTGACACTAATTCTCCTATTTTAGTACCTTAGGAATTTTATCAAACACCTTATGGGTGTAAAGCCTCATAGCTCTTATTAATTGGTATTTTCTTTATCAAGTTCTCATTCTATTACTCTAGGTGATTCTACAATCCCAAATAGATGTAAACAACACCATTTATCATCACCCAAATGTTTACAACAATCATAATTCAACAATCCAAAACCCTAGCATAGTTTTACGGTTATCTTTATCAAACCCATTTACTATTCTTCCAAAAACTCATCAATTCATAGTTATAAATGATTAGGGAGTAGAAGCATTACCTTTGTGAAGTTCACTCGTATTGAATTCAAGCTCTAGGATTCATTCGGTCGAATATATAATGAGTCGAAGGATTTACCCATGTTAATAAGGTGTTAGAGAGTTGAAATTAACTTAGAATCATCGTAGAACTTACCTTGGATGATTGAGGGACCATAGGGAAGTTAGGTTCTTAAAAGCTTCCCTTTCTAGAGTAGGTTTTCGAGTTTGGGGCGTGGGGGAACGAGGTAAGGGTTTTAAATAAGTGAACACGTCCCAAAACGGAGGAGGAAAATAAAAAATAGCTCGGTAAACCTCGCTGGCGCGAGGCATCGTCAGGGACGTCGCAATAACTATGTAAGACGCCATCAGAGGCGCCAAAATTACATTGCCTTGCACTGTCTGGGGCACTGAGGATGATGCCCTGGACAATGCTTTGCACTGTCTGAGGCACTGAGGTTGATGCCCTGGACAGTGCCTTGCACTGTCTATGGCACTAAGTTTTTAGGGCCTTGACCTGACTATGGTCGTGAGTTTTCATGGCCTTGCACTGACTAAGGCTATAAGACGTACCTCCCATAAACTTAGTCGATTCTATCGCATTTATGCACCTCACGATCGGTCTTGATTCCAAAACAACGGTTTCCACCCATACTCATCCCGATATGACTTCACATTAATACTCAGTTAATGCATCCACAACTAATTCAGATTTACGGAGTGTTACATTATCTCCCCCTTGGGATCATTCGTCATCGAATGATTGTCCTGGATGTAACTATGACTAACTCTGGACCTTAAATGGGTTTGATGGAGACATGTACATATTGAACTGAATGACTAGTGAATTGATTGAATACTGAGATGACAAAATACTGAAAGACATCAAGATTATAATATAAAGTCTGAATATAAAGGGTTAATTACCTTCTACATTGTTTTTTGTTTGTTCTTCAAAGAGATGGGGATATCTGGACTTCATGTCCTCTTTAGTTTCCCATGTAGCCTCTTCAACCTTTTGATTCCTCCAAAGCACTTTCACTTAGAAATTTCCTTGGTTCTGAGCTTGCAGATTTGGCGATCAAGAATAGCCACTAGAATTTCTTCGTAAGTCCGGCTATCTTTAACCCCTGTAATCTCTGTAGGAACCACAAGCGAAGAGTCTCCCATGAATTTCTTCAACATAGACACATGAAATACTAGGTGTACAATAGCTAATTCTTGTGGCAATTCTAACTCATAAGCCGCCTGCCCGATCCTTCACAGGATTCTATATGCCCAATATAGCGTGGACTAAGATTCACCGTCTTCCCAAATCTCATAATGCCTTTCATAGGCAAAACTTTTTGAAACACCAAATCATCAATTTGGAACTCTAAGTCTCTACGTCTTACATCTGAATATGACTTTTGGTGACTATGAGCCGTCTTCAAATGCTCTTGAATTAACTTGCCTTTCTCCATAGCCTGATAGAACAAATCGGGTCTTAACAACTCCGTTTCACCGACTTCTAACCAACCAATTGGTGATCTACACCTTCGCAGGTATTGAGCATCATACGGTGCCATCTTGATACTAGAGTTTTAGCTTTTATTATAAGAAAACTCAATGGGGGGTAGATGATCATCCCAATTACATTTAAAATCGATAACACACGCCCTCAACATATCCTCTAGAGTCTGAATGGTGTGCTTTTCTTGACCATCTGTCTGAGGATGAAAAGCTGTGCTAAGGTTCATCCTTGTGCCCAATCCTTTGTGAAAGGATTTCCAAAAGTTCGATGTGAACTGAGCACCACGATCTGATATGATGGAAAAAGGAGTCCCATGTAATCTGACAATTTCTTTTGCATAATCCTCTGCTGAATCTGTAGTCTTCACTGGCAAGAAGTGATCTGACTTGGTAAGTCGGTCTACAATCACCCAAATTGAATTATGCTTCCGAAACGAGCGAGGTAAGCCTGTATGAAGTCCATGTTTATAATCTCCCATTTCCAAATGGGAATTTCTATACTCTGAGCCAAACCACCAGGCTTCTGGTGTTCGGATTTCACCTGTTGACAATTTGGACACTTAGACACAAAATCTGCTGCGTTCGTTTCATGTTGTTCCACTAATAGATTTCCTTAAGATCATGATACATCTTTGTGGAACCTAGGTGAATAGAATACCTGGAATTGTGGGCTTCTGACATAATCCTCTCTCTAAGTCCATCTATGTTTGGAACGCATAGTCTGCCTATGTATCTCAAGGTACCATCATCTCCCCTTTGTTCAAAAGTCGTAGTCTTGTGTTTGTGAATCCCCTCCTTCAGCTGCAATAAGTGGGGATCATTGAACTGGTTTTCTTTCACTTCGGCTACTAAGGAAGATTCAGCCCTATTATGAAGGACAGCACCACCATCTTCAGAGTCCGAAAGTCGAACTCCTAGACTTGCTAATTGGTGGACTTCCTTCGTCATAGTTCTCTTTTATGCTTCAACATGAGCTAAGCTTCCCATAGAAGAGATCAACTACAATATTTGCTTTCCCAGGATGATAGAGGATATCAACATCATAATCCTTGAGCAATTTGAGCCACATTCTATGACGAAGATTTAATTCTCTTTGCTTGAAGATGTACTGCAAACTCTTGTGATTTGTTAAAATATCAACATGCACTCCATACAAATAATGGAGCCAGATATTTAGCGCAAATACCACCGCAACTAACTCAAGATCATAGGTCGGGTAATTCTTCTCGTGATGCTTGAGCTGTATTGATGCGTAGGCTATGAATTTGCCATGTTGCATCAACACATAGCCAAGACAACCCCAAAAGCATCACAATAAATGACGAACCCTTCGGATCCTTCAGGTAGTGTCAAAACTGGCGTTGAAGTCAACCTTTTCTTTAACTCCTCAAAACTTCTCTCGCAAGCATCTGACCAGTGAAACTTGACCTTCTTCTGAGTCAATCTAGTCAAAGGGGACGAGATAGAGGAAAATCCATCTACAAAACGCCTGTAATAGCCTGCTAGACATGAGAAACTACTTATATCAGATTTCAAGGTGGGTTTAGGCCAATTATTTATTGCCTATATTTTCTGAGTGTCCACCTTCACGCCTTTATCTAAGATGACATGGCCCAAAAATGCTACTGATTTCAACCAGAATCCACACTTAGAAAATTTCACGTATAGCTTGCGATCCTGCAGTGTCTGCAACACAATTATGAGATTTTCTGCGTGGTCCGTTTCGCTATGGGAATAAATCAAGATGTCATCAATAAACACAATAACAAAAAAATCAAGATAAGGCTTGAATACCCTATTCATAAGGTCCATGAAAGCCGCTAGTGCATTCGTTAAACCAAACGACATTACCAAAAATTTGAAATGCCCATATCAAGTCCTGAAAGCTATTTTTGGAATATCCACTTCCTTAACCTTCAACTAATGGTACCCCGATATGAGGTCAATCTTGGAATAACACTGGGAACCCTGAAGTTGATCGAATAAATCATCTATCCTAGGAAGAGGGTACTTGTTCTTGATGGTGACTTTATTCAAATGACGATAGTCAATGCACATGCGCAAAGACTCATCCTTCTTCCGGAAAAACAAGACCGGAGCGCCCCAAGGCGAGACCCTTGGCCTTATAAATCCCTTATCTAGAAGGTCTTTTAGTTAGAGTTTTAGCTATTTCAACTCTGTTGTAGCCATCATATAAGGTGGAATAGATATCGGCTTAGTGCCGAAAAGTTGATCAATTCAAAAGTCAATCTCTCTATCGGGATGGACTCCGGGAAGGTCTTCAGGAAATACTTGTGGGAACTCATTTACAATTGTTACTGATTGGAGAGTGGGAATCTAAGCATCTTCATCTTTAACTCAAACCAGGTGATAGATATACCCTTTAGAAATCATCTTCTTGGATTAAAGGTAGGAAATAAACCTACCCATAGGTTCTACTACAACACCCTTCCATTCTAAGACTAGTTCACCAGGAAATTCGAAACTTACTATTTTGGTTCTACAACCCACTGTGGTGTAACAGGATTCTAACCAATCTATGCCCATGATTACGTCGAGGTCTACCATCTCCAATTCTACTAAGTCTGCTACAAAAAGGCAATGATACACTTTGACTGGACACCCCTATAGATACGTCTAACTATAATTGATTTTCCAACTGGAGTGGACACTTCAAAGGGTTCACACAAATTTTCTGGTTCTATCCCAAATTTCTTAGCAATATATGGGGTTACATAAGATAGGGTAGATCCCGGATCCATGAGAGCGTAAACATAGAAAGTTATGGCTGTTAGCATACCTGTGACAACATCTCCACGAGCCTCTGTATCCTAATGGCCTACAAGCGCATACAAGCAGTTTCGACCACCACCTGCGTTACCAGATTTTGCTGCACCACCTGAGAGTTCTGAGGGGCTGCCGAGTTAGTGGACTGGGCTACATTTCCTCTATTATTCTGCCCTCCTGATGGAAAATCCCTCAAGAAGTGGCCCTACTGACTGCACCTAAAGAAACCATTTGTTCCCAAACGACACAACCCTTGGTGCCTCTTACCACACAGTTGCAAATAGGGTAGCCAGGGACTCTGTAGCCCACACTATCCTGTGACTGTGAGTCTGCTACTCTAAAATTCTTATTTTCTTGTAAAACTTGGACCTCTGAACTGGTGCACTAGCTGAAGACGGAACATGTCTTGATTTTGGTTTCCTAAAGAACTAACGATTACCACCTCCTTGAGATCCCCCATGGCTGAAATTTTCTGCAGACTTAGCTCTCTTGCTGAATTCCCTATCTATCTCTCTATATAGCCGCACTTCTTCCTTCAACCAGTCTTCATTCCCTTGAACAAAGGCTACCATTTTATTAATGGTCATGTCATTGTTCTGAGCAGCTATATTAGCATCGGCAAACAAGTCATCTGAAAGCCCCAACACAAACTGCCTAACTCTGGTCCTCATATCACGTACCATTTTCGAAGCATACTTGGCCAAAGATACGACCATGAGGTAGTACTCATTCTCATTCATATCATTCTGTTTGAGTCTCTCAAACTCTAAATCCTTAGTTTCCAAGACCTCAATGGGTAGAAAATGCTCAAGAAACGCATATGCAAACTCCTTCCAAGTAGCAGGAGCGCATCCTCCCCTCGAGACTCTTCCCATGTTTCATACCAAGTGTTAGCAACATCCTTCAGCTGGTATGCAATAAGCTCTGCTGCCTCATTGTTACTTGCATGCATCACTCGAAATATCTTCTGAACATCACCAATGAAGTTTTGCAGATCCTCATCCTTTTTGGGCCCTGTGAAGACTGGAGGTTTCATGTTGAGGAATTCCATGAACTTGGAACTACACGTCTCATCAAAAACACTGGTCCCCTACCTTTGAGCTTGAGTAGCAAGAATTTGGGTGAGCAACTGGATAGCTCCCCTGACATCCATGTCTGAAGCATTGGGCACTGAGCCCGTTGCAACTCCATTGGCCAGATTGACCTCCTCTTGAGCAGCATTAGCTGTAGCCCCTGCCTAGTAGTTGAGACACTCGTGGTGTACTTTCTTTTTGCAGGCATTTTCTGAAATACGTAATTCGTACGAGTTAGAAGGATTCCGGAAGGCATAACTCTAACTGCATGATCTAGAGTATGAAAAAATGGAACAATCTTAAATGTCTTGGTGGTCAACTGCTTACATGTGAGGCGCACACACACACACATAAAAAGTGACTCTACTGGACACAACTTTATAGACTCCCTAGGACTCTTGAATCTAGGCTCTGATACCAAGCTTTGTCACGCCCTTAACCATTGTCTGGGGCTCACCAATTATTGATACGATACGTCCTAGGAAGCAGAATCGTCAATCTGTAAATCGTTACCTGCATCGCGAGATGCAGGGCGGGAAAAAAAGGGACGTCAGTACATTTGAATTGTACTAGTATGTAAAAAAAATAAAGGAAAGAATTGTAAATACTAAAATTAAATCTTAACTAATAACTGATAACTGAGAATCTATAACTGATAAACTAATAACTAAAAAAGTAAGTAAGGATATGAATACTCCCTCTTCTGAATGATGAACCACCTATTTATCTGAATATTAAACTGCGACCTCAAGCCCTATATATATATATATGCATAATCTGTGGCCTTGGGCTCAAGTATACATATACATAACTGCGGCCTCAGGCCCAAAGATGCAAAAAAAAAAAAACTGCAGCCTCAGGCCCAAATACAAGTGTTCAATAATCAGGATTTTCAAATAAGGAACTGAAAATCATACTGCAATATAAGATACTAGAATACTGAACCCCACTGGTTTACATGATACTAAAATGCTGAATAAGACTCGACTGGAATATGTAGTGATAATAAAATGATCTGTCATAACTGGGACTCATGGGATATTGAATGAAGTATGAAACCATGTCTTCTAGAGAATAGAAGTTTTACAACTATTCCTGGAACTGAGGCATACTTATTTTCTGAGGAAATTTGTAATATTCATATGGATGAGACGTAGGGAGAATCATAAGCATTCCCAAATGTAAAGAGAGTTAACCTCACATACCTTAGCTCTGACATGTTTTAAGAGTATCACGATGTTCATCGCCGCTTTCAATGATAATCTACATCAATATATATATATATATATATATATATATATATGTCACGCCCCAAAACCAAGGGACGAGACCGGCACCTAACCGGGTGAACCCGATCAAGCGGACCTGGATTGCCTTTCCTACCCAATGCGTTTCCCCCGTATATTCAATGCACCATGTTCCATATGAAATAACAACTTAGGATTTAAGCGTGGGTTTACAAACTTAAGTTCATTTCTCTTATAGCATTTCATAATTGATTCCCAAAACATACACCATACATACATAAATTTCCAATACGGATCACGACTCCGAATACGTACAGTTACTACCCANAGATGGCATGAATTACACACGGCCCTGGGAGGAAGTGGGGCTCACCAGTACTGCTGAAAGATGAAGAGGAGGCACCACTAACGGCGAACTGAGCTACCTGCTATGGACCCACCTACATCCATATAAAAGATGTATCTCCCCCGGCAAAAGGGACGTTAGTACTGTGGAATAGTACTATTATGTATGAGCAAACTTTACTCAAAGTAAAATCAAGAGATGCACGGATAGAAGGCAGTTAAAGGAGCCAACACATAGTGCACACTGGTACAAAAACAAATACAATTGAGAGCCTCACAGATTCTTATTTCAACACAATCCCATTTAAGCTTTATCACATTCTGTTGCGGCGTGCAACCTAATCCTACCTTACATTTTTGTTGCGGCGTGCAACCCGATCCCACCGTACAATTTACACTCCACCCTTATTACTATGTGTTGCGGCGTGCAACCTAATCCTACCTTACATTTTTGTTGCGGCATGCAACCCGATCCCACCGTACAGTTTACACTCCACCCTTGTTACCTCTCCACCCTTATTACTTCTTGTTTCAGCGTGCAACCCGATCCCACCAGACCATCACATTTCATGGCAAATAATAACAACCCACAATTCAATCACAGGGTTTCATATCATCAAGAGTACAATTTCATAACACCCAACCAATCATTTGTTCACAATAGTCTTTATCATCCATCCATTAATTCAACCACAAAGATGCTCATAAACAAGAATGTAAATTCATTACAACCAACAATCCATATGAAGTTAAGCCACGGCAAACCTTGCCAACAATGAGTCATATACGATATTTCCATGGTCATTTAGTTCAATTAGATTAATTCACAATTCCCTTTCATCACTTGTTACATAGCCCTTATCACTTAGATATATTTACACAATTGAGTTTGTTATCATTCTTTCATCCCAACATACTCAAGCATTTAACGAACCTTGCACATATAAGAGTAATCACATAGAAGTCACCTTTCACAATTTCAATTATCCCGATAGTCAACTAAGACAAATCAGAGAATGCAATCCCTCACCTCAACACAACCGGGAAATCAATTCACATATACTCAGGAAGAAACTCATACCGAATGTTTGGACAACAACAAGGTGACTCTACGAAGATTAAAGTTAGCCATACATACATCGAGTCGTCCCCTTTTTAATTTCTATCACAATTCACCGGACCGTCTAGCACCGTCAATCTATTCTACAATGTGACATATTTTTCTTAGAATTAGGAATCTTGTACCCAATTGAGCATTTTATCAAACACTATGTGACCCCTTAGACTACTAACCCTCTTTTGAGAATAATTACCTAAACTTGTTTTTCCCTTTACTAGATTACGGGGTTTAACTCACATGCATGCAAGATTTCACTTTTTATTTTCAAGAATCAACCTATGTGTGTTTTATTCTTACGCAAAATCTAAGAAATTGGGGAAATAGGGTGAAGACTTACCTCTTTGAGTGAAGAAAATGACAATAACTCGATAATTTTCGGGCTTGAGGGGTTTTGGAAAATCTAATTTGATGATGTTGAAACCTTCTATCTCAAGAACTCTCTTCTTCTCTCTCTATTTTTGGTCGGAAAATCGTTAAAAATGAAGGGAAGGGGTGTTTTATAAAATAGGGGGTCGGGTTTTAAATTTAGAAAATAGGAGCCCCGACACAGAGTTGTAGTCAGGAATGCGATCACATTCCTGCTATGCGGTCCGCATTCCTGTTGCATTGCTGGCCTTCAAATGGGCCAAAATGGGAACCAAACTGCCCAGGTATGCGACCACTTATGCGTCACGCATACCTGTTATGCGATTGTATAGTGCGTCGCATAACCTCCCTCGCAAAACCATGGGACAAGAATGCGACAACTATGCGGCCCGCATTCGTGAAATGCAATCGCATTCTAGGCCACATAACTGTCCTCAAAATGGACAGGAAACTGTCCACGTATGCGACCACTATGCGGTCCGCATACCTGTTATGCGATCACAAGTGCATCGCATAATGCGCAATTTCTGGAAAATTTAATCTTTCAAGTTCTGGGATACGTTTTACTCAAAATAGGACCATTTTGAGAATTCTACAGTTATAACAACACAGGGACCTATTCAGCCATTATTTTAGACATAGAAGTTTTACAGGTATTTACATCCTCCCCCACTTAAAATCATTCGTCCTCGAATGAGGATCGGGAAGTCATTTGGTTTTGAAAACACAATATGCCAACCCCCAATTTTTAGTAACTCCGATATTTTCTGAAAATTTCACCAGAGTTCCCTCTATAATTAGGCCTATCTACCTGTCAGAGAGCCCTGGAAACACATGTTCTTAACCAATTCCACACATAACTAGCCATTTTATGGCCTTGCACATAATTTGGTCACCTCGATAAGTCCCATATAATTCAATTACTTCAACATGCCAGATACACTTCAATTAATCCTTACCAATCTACACCTCAATTAATCATTTAACCATCACATGAGTTTCACATAATTTCATTTACTACAAGGGGTTGCACATTACTCAAATAGTCACAACATACACGATTATGGCACAACTTGAGAAGTTACAATAGTAGAGCAATTAGGGGAAAATAGGGTACTTTTACACTAAACTGAAAATAACATATAATTTCTTAGAGATGACGGTTTGCACGACCACTACTAGACTTATTCAAACAAATAGGGATACTTTTCTTTCATTTCATTTTCCGCTTCCCACGTGGCTTCTTCAACTTGCTGACTTCGCCACAACACTTTAACTGAAGCAATTTATTTGTTCTTCAATGTACGGACTTGCCTATCAAGAATAGCAACCGGAACCTATTCATACGATAATTCTTCATAAACCTAAATAGTCTCAACTAGCACGATGGATGATGGGTCTCCAACCACTTTCTTCAACATAGACACATAGAACACCGGGTGCACTAATTACATTTCAGGGGGCAATTCCAGCCTATAAGCCACCTGTCCTATCCTTTGAGCAATCCGATACGGCCCGACATACATAGGGCTCAATTTTCCTTTCTTCCCAAACCGCATTACTCCCTTCATGGGAGGCACCTTCAAGAATACCCAATCATCTACTTGGAACTCCAAATCTCTTCGACGAACGTCCGCATAGGATTTCTGACGACTCTGAGAAGTTTTCATCCTCTCCTGAATGGCTCTAACTTTTCCCATAGCTTGGTGCACAAGATCTGGTCCTAGCAATTCCGCTTCGCCAACCTCGAACCATCGAATCGGAGACCTACACCTCCTTCCGTACAATGCATCAAATGGGGCCATCTGAATACTAGCATGGAAACTGTTGTTATAACAAAATTCTATAAGCGGCAAATGTTCATCCCAGCTACCTTTGAAATCTAATACACAAGCCCGCAACATATCTTCAAGCGTCTGTAATAGTCCGCTCTACCTGCCCATCAGTTTGTGGATGGAATGCTGTGTTGAGATTTACCTGAGTACCCAAACTTTGCTGAAATTTTTTCCAAAAGTTAGCTGTGAACTGGGCCCCTCGATCCGAGATAATAGAAACTGGAGTGCCATGGAGCGTGACTATTTCATTGATATACAACTGAGCGTACTGTTCTGCAGTATCGGTGGACTTGACTGGCAAGAAATGCGCCGACTTCGTGAGTCGATCCACTATCACCCAAATAGAGTCGAACCTACGTGGAGTGTGAGGTAACCCTACCACAAATTCCATATTGATTATCTCCCATTTCCACATCGGTATTTCCATAAGCTGTGTCAATCCACCGAGCCTCTGATGCTCGGCCTTCACTTGCTGACAAGTTGGACACCTAGCCACAAAGTCCGCCACACCCCTCTTCATACCATTCCACCAATAAATCTCTTTGAGATCATGATACATCTTCGTAGAACCTGGGTGTACTGAATACCTAGAGTTGTGAGCCTCTGCCATCACCCTTTCCCAGAGATCATCCACATTTGGAACACATAGCCTCTCTTGACACCGCAGGACACCGTCATCATTGTTGAGTGAGAATGTTGAAGTCTTGTGATTCAAAATTGCTTCCCTCAATAGTTCCAAAGCCGTATCCCTGAATTGCTTTCCCTTGACTCCTGCAACAAGCGAAGATTCTGCTCCATTACGCACCACGACATCCCCTTTGTCTGAGGTCGAAAGACAGACCCCCATACTAGCCAACTGATAAACTTCCCGAGCCAAAAGCCTTTGACCGACTTCCAAATGTGCCAAGATACCCCTGGATTTCCGACTAAGAGTGTCAGCTACCACATTCGCCTTCCCTGGATGGTACAAAATACTCATATCATAGTCCTTGAGCAATTCCAACCACCTCCGCTGCCTTAAGTTCAACTCCTTCTACTTGAATAAATACTGAAGACTTTTGTGGTCTGTGAACACGTCCACATGGACCCCTTAAAGATAATGCCGCTAGATTTGTAATGCAAACACAACCTCCGCGAGCTCCAAATCATGCGTCAGATAATTCTTTTCGTGAGCTTGAGCTTCTTCGAAGAATACACTATAACTTTACCACATTTCATCAACACACACCCCAAACCAACCCTTGACGCATCACAATAAACCACAAATCCTTCTGAATCTTCTAGCAAGGTCAACACTGGTGCCGAAGTCAATATCGACTTTAATTCCTCAAAACTCTTTTCATATGCATTGGACCACTGAAACTTAACTGCTTTCTATGTCAGCTTAGTCAATAGGGAGGCGAGAGTAGAGAATCGCTCCACTAACCTCCGATAATACCCAACTAGACCCAAGAAACTGCGAATCTCAGGGTCGTTGGCCTAGACCAATCCTTCAGCACCGCAATCTTTTGGGGATCAACTCGAATCCCCTCCCTGGAAACAACATGGCCCAAAAAGGTGACTGATTCTAGCCAAAACTCACATTTTGAAAACCTTGCATACACTTGGTGCTGATGAAGAGTCTGCAAAAATGCCCTGAGGTGATTAGCATGATCTTCCTGACTCCGTGAATAAACAAGAATATCGTCAATGAAGACAATCACAAAGAAGTTGAGAAACGATTTGAAAACCCGATTCATAAGATCCATGAAAGCTGATGGGGCGTTGGTTAGCCCAAAAGACATTACCAGAAATTCAAAGTGACCATATCGAGTCCTGAAGGAAGTCTTAGGAATATCCTGCTCCCTGATTTTTAATTGATGATACCCGGACCGCAAATCAATCTTTGAGAAGAACTTAGCACCTTGCAACTGGTCGAACAAATCATCTATCCGAGGCAAGGGATACTTATTCTGATGGTGACCTTGTTGAGCTGCCGATAATCAATACACATCCGAAGCGATCCGTCTTTCTTTCTGACAAAAAGAACCGGTACGCCACAAGGCGACACACTTGGCCGAATGAAACCTTTTTCTAATAGATATTTCAATTGTTCTTTTAACTCTCTAATTCTACTGGCGCCATTCGGTAAGGTGGAATAGATATTGGCTGCGTATCTGGAAATACATCAATCCTGAAATCGATCTCCCTATCTGGTGGAATACCAGGAAGCTCGTCCGGAAATACTTCAAGAAATTCATTCAAAACAGGCACAAATTCGGGAGCAGGCATCTCTGAAGTGGTGTCCACAACCCGAACCAAATGGTAGATGCACCCCTTTATGATCATCTTAGAGGCTTTAAGGTAGGAAATAAATCTACCTCTTGGCACAACATTATTCCCCTCCCATTCGATAACTGATTCATTAGGAAACTCAAGCCTCATAATCCTGGTTCGGCAGTCGAGTTTAGAAAAGCACGAATAGAGCCAACACATCCCTATAATTACATCAAAATCTATCATTTCTATTTCTCAATAAGATTGGCTGTTGTATCCCGACCACGCACCGCGACAACACAATTCCTATAGACTCGCACGACCGTAATAGAATCACCAACCTGAGTCGACACAGAGAATGGCTCGTGAAGCTGTTCGGGTTCTATCCCAAAACTTGAAGTAATAAATGGAGTAACATATGACAAAGAGGACCCGGGATCAATAAGAGCATAAAAATCATGTGACTGAACAGTCAGAATACCTGTGACAACATCTGGGGAAGCCTCGACGCTCTAGCGACCACTCAAAGCATAAAATCGGCTGGGTCCCTCTTGACCCCGCGCTCTACCCTAGCTGCTCCGCGCCCTGCTGGTGCTGGAGGGCATGATGAGGACGTAGCGGTTGATGAACTAGAGGGCTGAGCAACACCCCTACCTGTGCCCTGGCTGGGCGCACGACAATCTCGCTGAGCATGGCCCCTCACTTCGCATCTATAACATATCAGAATATCCCAGTAACAAGGCTCATATTGAAATCTCCCACACTTAGGGCATGGGACCCTCCACTGCTGCTGGAACCTCCCACCCGAATGACCCGACTGATGGAACCTCCTGCTATCTGAACCGGGTCCAAAACGACCTCCCTACTGATAATTGTGCCCTAATGGTGGCGCACTGGCTGAGAACTGAGCATATGACTGAGATGACCCTGATGATCCTCTCCCAAGGGCTGATCTCACACCTCCAACTGAGCTCCCAGGGTTGCCCGTTGACCGGGCCCTACTACTGCTCTCTCTCTTCATCCTTATCTTTAATTTCCGAGCCTCTGTAGCCTGGGCGAATCCCACTATTTCCCCATAATTTATATCCGAATGCAAGGCAGCTGTTGCAGCTTCATTAACAACCAAGGGACCAGGGCCCTGAACAAACCGTTGAACTCTGGCCTCCATAGTCGGCATCATGTGAACAACATATTTTAACAAGCGCACAAACTCCATATGATACTCCCACACACTCATGTTTCCCTGCGTAAGGACCTCGAACTCCGCAGCACGGGCTGCCATAATCTCGGCAGGCAAGAAATGATCCATGAAGGCATCAACAAACTCATCCCACTTTGCCAGAGGGCTCCCCTCTCCCCGGGAACTCTCCCACATTTCAAACAACGAATATGCCACTCCCTTCAGATGATAAGAAGCCAACTAAACCCCCTCTGTCTCAGTAGCCCTCATAACTCGGAGGGTCTTGTAAATCTCATCAATAAACTCCTAAGGGTCGGTGTCTGGGTCGGTGCCTGTGAACTCTGGAGGGGCTAACTGCAGAAACTGGTTAACCCTAGAACCTGAAGAATACCCTTGCTCGCTAGAGGATGCAGGGGCAACATGTGATCTTTGGGCCTGGGAGGCCACTAACTGGGTTAACATCTGAATAGCTCCTCTGAGGTCCCCATCAGAAATACCGGGATCGGAAGCTGGGACTGAAGAAGGATCAGGAACATCAGTGGGAGGGACTGTAGCACCCTCCACTAGAGCAGGAATAGGAATATCCTGGCCTGGAGATGGAAGAGTCAGGCAGATTCAGGGTCGGGCAATCATTCTCACCCACACCATCAGATAACGAATTCACGGTCACTCCTGGGGTGGCATTGGCCTCTAGGCCGAGTCGAGCTCTCTTCTTGGGTGCCATTTACTGAAAATCAGAACAATGCACGAGTTAGAGATAGACAACCTCACCCTCCACCACATCGCACGATATAGAATATCAATAAAGGGTACTTTCGTAAATGTCCATTATGACGACCCGGCCGGTCATCTTAAGAATTAATGCCTCGATCCCCTGTTAACTGTTTTCCCCAAGTCTATTTCTACTAAATTGAATTGCCTGGTCGTTCGGTTTTGAGCTTAAGTGTTGGAAAGTTGCCCATAGTCGGAGCTGTGTGAAGACGGCCTCAGAATGGAAATTTGATGGTTTCGTTAGCTCCGTTAGGTTATTTTGGGGTTGGGAGCATGCTCGGAATGTATTTTGGAAGTCCGTAGCTCATTTAGGCTTGAAATGCCGAAGTTTGAATATTTGGAGTTTTCGGTCCGATAGTGAATTTTTGATCCGAGGGTTGGAATGAAATTCTGAAAGTTGCAGTAGTTCCGTCATGTCATTTGGGATGTGTGTGCAAAATTTGAGGTTATTTGGATTAGTTTAGACGTGTTTCGGCGTCGGGTGTGAATTCTAGAATTTTTCTAAGTTTGTAGGCTTGAACCTATGCATAATCGATGTTTTTGATGTTATGAGACGTGTTTTTAAGACTCGACCTAGTTCAAATAAGGTGTTGAGGTTGGTTGGTGGTTTTGTTTGAGGTCCCGGGGGCCTCGGGGTTGTTTCGGATTCTTAACGGGTGGAAATTTGGGAATTTGTTGCTGCTGAACCAGGCCTCTTCTAGTGTCTTCGCACCTGCGAAGGTTTTTCCGCAGGTGCGGAATTGCAGGCGCGTGGGGTTGATCGCAGGTGCGATAGAGGGGAGATTTGACCAGTGGTTGCAGGTGCGACCTCGGTTCTGCAGGCGCGAAATCGTAGGCACGACCAAACGACCGCAGGTGCGGAACAAGTTTAACTTAAGTGATTTCCGCACCTGCGATGCTTTTTCCGCAGGTGCGGTGATCGGGACCGTAGGTGCGAATCCCCTGTGTGTTTTATTCCAAAAATCCGAGAGTTCATCTCATTATTCTAAAAATCGGGTAGGAGCTCAAGAAGTGGCAATTTTCTGTGGGTTTTGAAGAGAATGATCATAGGTAACATTTTCTAATCCTAATTCATTATTAGACCATTAATTCCCGTTGTTTTCTTTAGTTTAATTATCAAAAATGGGAGAAAAACCATAGGAAAGGGATGAGATTTTCCCAATCCGAGATTCTGAAAAATTATGGAGTTTTTGGCATTGGATTTCGATTGTTTATGGTTGAATGAGTCCGTGAGTGAATGGGTGTTCAGAAAATATAACTTTCACCCGATTCCGAGACGGGAGCGCGAGGGGCATTTTGGTCATTTTAGATAATTTCGCGTCTTAGCTTGAATTAAACAGTGAAAATCAGTTGCATGAGATGTTATTTATGATATGTAATTGAATTGTATAGATTTGGGCCATTTGGAGTCGGATACTCGTGCCAAACGTGTGGTTTCAAGTTGATTTTGAGCCGGTTCGAGGTAAGTGGCTTGTCTAACCTTGTGTGGGGGACCTTTCCCTTTAGGGTGTGATATTTGGTAATTGAATGCCTTGTACGTGAGGTGACGAGCGCGTACTTGTGCTAATTGTTGAAAATCCAGTTTTACTTTAAATATTCAGACTGAGTTTCTTTCTTACCTGCTTTATTCTACTTGCCATTATAGCCTATGTTTGTATAGAAAAGCATGCCTAGTTGACTTGAATTTCCTATTTGCTTAAGTTGCTTTAATTTTACTACGCGAAGCATGTTAGGATAGAACTACTCGTTACCTTGTATTTTGCACTCTATTTCTGAATGTCTTCTTGTTGTGGCTGCGTATTTACTTTGGGACTACGGGACGGTATCCCAGGAGATCCCCCTGCATATTTACTTTGGGACTATGTGACGGTATCCCGGGAGATCCCCTTGCATATTTACTTTGGGACTACGGGATGGTATCCTGGGAGATCCCTATGCATAATTACTTTGGGACTACGGGACGGTATCCCGGGGATCCCCCTGCACATTGATAGCTGGACTATGGGACGGTATCCCGGGAGATCCTTCAGATATACATATGATGGACTACGGGATGGTATCTCGGGAGATCCTTTGGATATACATATGATGGACTACGGGAAGGTATCCTGTGAGATCCTTCGGATATACATATGATGGACTACGGGATGGTATCCCGGGAGATCCTTTGGATATACATATGATGGACTATGGGATGGTATCCTGGGATATCCTTTGGATATACATATGATGGACTGCGGGACGGTATCCCGGGAGATCCACTAGACAGTTGAGAAAAGGACTACAGGACGGTATCCTGGGTAATCCTCATTGTTACTTTTGTTATCGAGATTTTCCGTGTTTACTCTGTTCTTGTGTTTCGTTAGTGTTTTGTTTTACCTCAGTAGGGCCCTGACCTTCCTCGTCACTACCTGACCGAGGTTAGGCTTGGCACGTACTGAGTACCGCTGTGGTGTACTCATGCCCTTTCCTGCGCATGTTTTCCATGTGCAGATCGAGGTACCTCCACTCAGTCGCACTATCCCCAAGGTTGAGAGATCCAGCAGAGACTTCGAGGTACATCTGCCGCGTCAGCAGACTAGGAGTCTCTATCTTAGTCCAGCTTTTGTGAAAAGTTTATTCCTTCCTTACAGTTGTATAGAAATTCTGGAGTTACAACAGTGTATTATATTGTGTTAGCCTGTGTTTCCCATGATTTTTCGGGTTTTTGGGGTGATATTGTAGGCTTCTGTATTATTTTGGGTTGTATAGGCCAAGTGGCATTTATATACAATATTTTTTTTAGATTGTTCAGTTTTTACTTAATTATTCCGCAAGTTATGTTGATATTCCGCATTGCTAGGCTTACCTAGTTATAGGGACTAGGTGCGTCACGACTTGTTCACGGAGGGCGAACTGGGGTCGTGACAAGTTGGTATCAGAGCTCTAGGTTCATAGGAGTCACGGAACACAGGCCAGTTTATTAGAGTCTCGCTGATCGGTACGGAGACGTCTGTACTTATCTACGAGAGGCTATGTAACTATTTAGGAAAAATCTTCACTTCATTCATTTCCTTGTCGTGCAATTTTTTTGACACAAATTCTAAACCTCTGTTTTCTATTCTCTCACAAATGGTGAGGACACGTGCTACTCGGGACGATCAGGCACCTGTGCCCCCTACAACAGCCACCAGAGGTCAGGGCCGGGGTAGAGGCCGAGGACGTGCACGTGGTGCAGTGAGAGAACCTGCGCGAGCTACCGCTGAGGTACCACCAGCAGATCCAGCCGAGGTCCAGACACCCGACACACCTACTGCCACTACTACTCCAGACTTTCAGGAGACATTAGCTTAGTTCATGTCCATGTACACCACTCTGGCTAAGGCAGGGTTGCTTCCCCTTGCAGCAGCCACATCCCAGGCCGAGGGAGGAGCACAGAATCCCGCCGCCCGCACTCTTGAGGAGCGAGTGCACGTGGAGCAGTTCCCAAAGATCATTCTTGTGCCGCCGGTAGTGCCAGTTCAGCCCGAGGAAGGGTCAACTGCTTCGGAGGATGAGCACTGGAAACTTGAGAGGTTCAAGAAGTATGACCATCCCGTGTTCAGTGGACTAGCATCAGATGATTCCTTGGGGTTTCTATAGGAGTGTCACCGTATTCTTCGCACTATGGGAATAGCCAGATCTAGTGGGGTTTCCTTTACTACCTTCCAGCTTCGCGGAGCCACATATGATTGGTGGCGCACCTATGAGTTAGACGGTCCAGACGAGGCTGCTTCACTAACCTGGACCCAGTTCTCAAATGTGTTCCTGAGAGAGTTTGTTCCTTAGAGCCTCAGATACGCATGGCGCGCAGAGTTTGAGCATTTGCGCAAGGGTTCTATGACAGTTTCAGAGTATGCTATCCGTTACACGAGATTGGCTAGGCATGCACAAGCTTTGGTTGCTACTGTCCGCGAGAGGGTTCGCCGGTTCATTGAGGGTCTTGTCCCACCCATCAGATGTAGCATGGCTCGAGAGTTGGAGATGGACATTCCTCATCAGCAGGCAGTTAAGCATTTCTAGGAGAATCGAGGGTATGCTCGTTTGGGAGCGAGAGGAGAGGGAGGCCAAGAGGTCTCGAGAGTCGGGACACTACTCTGGTGCCCATACCCCAGCAGCAGGTCGACATGGTAAGGGTTATATTGTCCGCCTGGTTCATTCAGCTCTTCCAGCAGCCAGCGGTACCCCAGCTCCACCCAGGTCTCAGGAGCCTTACTATGCACCTCTAGTTTCTAGCGCGCCTCCTGCGCGGGGTGCTTTCAGAGGTCAGTCTAGCAGACCTGGCCCTAGCCAGTCACAGCCACCACATCCTCCCAGAGCTTTTTTCGAGTGTGACGATACACGCCATATGGTTAGGGGCTGCCCCAGACTTGGAAGGGGTGCATCTTCACAGACTTTTCTGCCACGACGTGCTCAGCAGAGTTCTCAGGCCATGATCATCGCTCCAGCTGCTACCCCACATGCCCAGCCAGCCAGGGGAGGAGGTCAGGGAGGTTGAGGTTGCCCTCGAGGGGGAGGCTAGGCCAGATATTATGCTATTCCTGCTCGTACCGAGGTTGTTGCCTCCGATTCTGTCATCACAGGTATTATACTGGTTTGTCACAGAGATGCATCAGTTCTATTCGATCCAGGCTCCACGTATTCTTATGTGTCTTCTTATTTTGCTCCGCATTTGGGTATAGCCCGATATTCTTTGGGTTCTCCTGTTTATGTTTCCACTCCTGTGGGAGATTCTCTTGTTGTGGACCGCGTTTATCGGTCGTATTTGGTTATTATTCATAGTTTTGAGACTAGTGCGGACTTATTGTTACTCGATATGGTGGATTTTGATATTATCTTGGGCGTGGAATGGTTATCGCCCCATTATGCTATTATTGATTGTCACGCCAAGACCATGACGCTGGAGTGGTACTTTATATCACACTCCCAGTAGAGTTATCTCTTTTCTTAGAGCTCAGCGTATGGTTGAGAAGGGGTGTGCCGCGTATTTGGCTTATGTGAGAGATGTCAGTGTTGATACCCCTTATGTTGATTCAATTCCAGTGGTACGGGATTATCCCAATGTGTTTCCAGCTGATCTTCCGGGTATGCCGCCCGATAGAGACATTGATTTTGGCATTGATTTGTTACTGGGTACTCAGCCCATTTCCATTCCTCCTTACCGTATGGATCCTCCTGAGCTGAAGGAGTTGAAGGATCAGTTATAGGAATCGCTTGATAAGGGTTTTATTCGACCCAGTGTTTCACCTTGGGGTGCTCCTGTCTTGTTTGTAAAGAAAAAAGATGGTTCTATGCGCATGTGTATTGATTATCGCCAGTTGAAAAGGGTTACAGTGAAGAACCGTTATCCCTTGCCTCGTATTGATGATTTATTTAACCAGCTTCAGGGCGCACATGTATTTTTTAAGATTGATTTGCGCTCAGGTTACCATCAGTTGAAGATTCGGCAGCCGGATATCTCGAAGACTGCTTTCAAGACTCGGTATGGCCATTACGAGTGTCTAGTTATGTCATTCGGGCTGACTAATACCCCCGCAGCATTTATGCATTTGATGCACAGTGTGTTTAGGCTATAGCTCGACTCGTTTGTCATTATTTTCATAGATGATATTATTTTTTACTCCCGAAGTCGGGAAGATCATGAGCAGCACCTGAGGACAGTGCTTCAGACCCTGAGAGAGAAGAAGTTGTATGCAAAGTTCTCAAAATGTGAGTTTTGGTTGAGTTCTGTGGAATTCTTAGGCCACGTGGTATCGAGTGAGGGTATTCGTGTTGATCCGAAGAAGGTAGAGGCCGTGCAGAGTTGGCCCAGGCCGTCCTCAGTTACGGATATTCACAGTTTCCTTGGCTTGGCAGGTTACTACCGTCATTTTGTGGAGGGGTTTTCATCGATTGCAGCCCTTATGACTAGATTGACCAAGAAGGGTGCTCCATTTCAGTGGACAGAGGAGTGTGAGGCGAGCTTTTAGAAGCTCAAGGCAGCTTTGAATACATCCCCAATCTTGATTTTTCCTACTGGTTTGGGGTCTTATACAGTTTATTGTGATGCCTCGCGAGTTGGCCTTGGAGCGGTGTTGATGCAGGACGGTAGGGTGATTGCCTACACGTCCAGACAGTTGAAGATACATGAGAAGAATTACCCTGTCCATGAACTTGAGTTAGATTCCATTGTTCATGCCTTGAAGATCTGGCGCCATTATTTGTACGGTGTGCCTTGTGAGATTTATAGTGACCACCGGAGTTTGCAGCACATATTTAGAAAGAAGGATCTAAATTTGTGCCAGTGTAGATGGTTAGAGTTTCTAAAGGACTATGACATCACTATATTATACCACCCAGGGAAGGCCAATGTGGTGGCCGACTCCTTGAGTCGCCGGGCGGAGAGTTTGGGGATTTTGTCATACCTTCATGCAGTTGAGAGGCCTCTAGCCTTAGATGTTCAGTCCTTATCCAGTCAGTTCGTGAGATTGGATCTTTCTGAGCCTTGCCGGGTATTAGCTTGTGTGGTTTCTCGGTTTTCCTTATTCGATCGTATCAGGGAGAGGCAGTACGATGATTCTCATTTACTTATCCTCAAGGACACGGTCCAGCACGGTGATTCCAGAGATGTGACCGTTGGAGATGACGGGGTATTGAGGATGCAGGGTCGGATTTGTGTGCCTAATGTTTATGGGCTTCAGGAGTTGATTTTAGCAGAGGCCCATAGTTCGTGGTATTCTATCCATCCGGGTACTGCGAAGATGTATCAGGATTTGAGGCAGCACTATTGGTGGTGAAGAATGAAGAAAGATATAACAGAGTTTGTAGCCAAGTGTCTCAACTGTCAGCAGGTCAAATGTGAGCATCAGAGACCGGGAGGGTTACTTCAGCAGATTGAGCTTCCAGAGTGGAAGTGGGAGCGGATCACCATGGACTTTGTGGTTGTACTTACTCGGACTTTGAGGAAGCATGATTCTATTTGGGTGACTGTGGATCGGCTGACCAAATCAGCCCATTTCATTCCGGTACTGACTACTTATTCATCGGAGCGGTTGTCGGAGATTCATATCCGGGAGATCGTTCGTCTGCATGGTATTCCAGTTTCTATTATTTCAGACAGAGGTACTCAGTTCACTTCACGGTTCTGGAGAGACGTTCAGCAGGAGTTAGGTACCAGGGTGGAGTTGAGCACAACATTTCACCCCCAAACGGAAGGACAGTCTAAGCGCACTATTCAGATTCTTGAGGATATGATCCGTGCGTGTGTGATTGAGTTTAGAGGGTCTTGGGATCAGTTCTTGCCATTGGCGGAGTTTGCTTACAACAACAGTTATTAATCCAGCATTTAGATGGCGCCGTATGAGGCTTTATATGGTAGGAGGTGCAGATCTCTGATGGGTTGGTTCGAGCCGGGTGAGGCCAGACTATTGGGCACAGAGTTGGTTCAGGATGCATTGGAGAAGGTCAAGGTGATTCAGGATAGACTCCATACAGCCAAGTCCAGGCAGAAGAGTTACGCGGATCGGAAGGTTTGAGATGTTTCATATATGGTCGGAGAGCGGGTTCTACTTCGAGTTTCGCCTATGAAGGGCGTTATGAGATTTGGGAAGAAAGGGAAGTTGAATCCAAGGTTTATTGGCCCTTTTGAGTTATTGAGGCGCGTTGGGGAGGTTGCGTATGAGATTGCCTTACCTCCCAACTTGGCAGGAGTTCATCCGATATTTCATGTTTCGATGCTCCGGAGGTATCATGGTGACCCATCCCATGTCTTGGATTTCAGCTCAGTCCAATTGGAAAAGGATCTATCATATGTTGAGGAGCCTGTAGCTATATTGGACAGGCAGGTCAGGAAGCTCAGGTCGAAGAACATTGCTTCAGTAAAGGTTCAGTGGCAGGGTCAGCCGGCCGAGGAGGCGACATGGGAGACCGAGCAGGATATGCGCATCAGTTACCCTCATATTTTCACTACTTCAGGTATGTCTTTATGCTCGTTCGAGGGCGGACGAATTTTTAAGTGTAGGAGGATGTGACGACCCGGCCGGTCATCTTAAGAATTAACGCCCCGATCCCCTGTTAACTATTTTCCCCAAGTCTATTTCTGCTAAATTGAATTGCCTGGTCGTTCGGTTTTGAGTTTCAGATAGTTTTGGGACAGTTAGTCCCTAAATGAGAGCTTAAGTGTTGGAAAGTTGCCCGTAGTCGGAGCAGTGTGAAGACGGCCTCAGAATGGAAATTTGATGGTTCCGTTAGCTCTGTTAGGTGATTTCGAGGTTGGGAGCGTGCTCAGAATGTATTTTGGAAGTCCGTAGCTCATTTAGGCTTGAAATGCCGAAGTTTGAATTTTTGGAGTTTCCGGTCTGATAGTGAATTTTTTATCCGAGAGTCGGAATGGAATTCCGGAAGTTGCACTAGTTCATGTCATTTGGTATGTGTGTGCAAAATTTGAGGTCATTCGGATTAGGTTAGACGTGTTTCGGCGTCGGATGTGAATTCTAGAATTTTCCTAAGTTTCTAGGCTTGAACCTATGCTTAATCGATGTTTTTGATGTTATGAGACGTGATTTTAAGACTCGACCTAGTTCAAATAAGGTGTTTATGTTGGTTGGTGGTTTTGGTTGAGGTCCCGGGGGCCTCGGGGTTGTTTCAGATGCTTAACGGGTGGAAATTTAGGAATTTGCTGCTGCTGAACTAGGCCTCTTCTGGTGTCTTCGCACCTGCACAGGTTTTTCCGCAGGTGCGGACTTGCAGGCGCGTGGGGTTGATCGCAGGTGCGATAGAGGGGAGATTTGACCAGTGGTCGCAGGTGTGACCTCGGTTCCGCAGGTGCGACCCCAGTGTAACTTAAGTGATTTCCGCACTTGCGATGCTTTTTCTGCAGGTGCGGTGATAGGGATCGCAGGTGCGAATCCCGTGTGTGTTTTATTCCAAAAACCCGAGAGTTCATCTCATTATTCTAAAAATCGGGTGGGAGCTCAAGAAGTGGCTATTTTCTGTGGGTTTTGAAGAGAAGGATCATAGGTAACATTTTCTAATCCTAATTCATTTTTAGACCATTAATTCCCATTGTTTTCTTTAGTTTAATTATCAAAAATGGGGGAAAAACCATAGGAAAGGGATGAGATTTTCTCAATCCGAGATTCTGAAAAATTGTGAAGTTTTTGGCATCGGATTTCGATTGTTTCTGGTTGAATGAGTCCGTGAGTGAATGGGTGTCCAAAAAATATAACTTTTACCCAATTCCGAGAGGTGGGATCGAGGGGTGTTTTGGTCATTTTACATAATTTTGCATCTTAGCTTGAATTAAACAGTGAAAATAAGTTGCATGAGATGTTATTTACGATATGTAATTGAATTGTATAGGTTTGGGCCATTTGGAGTTGGATACTCGTGGCAAACGTGTGGTTTCAAGTTGATTTTGAGCCGTTCGAGGTAAGTGGCTTGTCTAACCTTGTGTGGGGACCTTTCCCCTTAGGGTGTGATATTTGGTAATTGAATGCCTTGTACGTGAGGTGACGAGCGCGTACTTGTGCTAATACTTGAAAATCCAGTTTTACTTAAAATATTCAGATTGAGTTTCTTTCTTACCTGCTTTATTCTACTTGCCATTATAGCCTATGTTAATTTAGAAAAGCATGCCTAGTTGACTTGAATTTCCTATTTGCTTAAGTTGA
>ML370470.1:3381-96662 GCA_005239525.1 Nicotiana knightiana | reverse complement strand
ATATATATATATATATATATATATATATATATATATATATCAACATTAGCACTAATTCTCCTATTTTAGTAACTTAGGAATTTAATCAAACACCTTATGGGTGTAAATCCTCATAGCCCTTAGTAGTTGGTCTTTTCTTCACCAAGTTGTCATTCTATTACTTCTACGTGATTCTACAATCCCAAATAGATGTAACTAACACCATTTCTCATCAACCAAATGTTTACAACAATCATAATTTAACAATGCAAAACCCTAGCATAGTTATTACGGTTATATTTATCAAACCCATTTACTATTCTCCCAAAACTCATCAAATTATAGTTATAAATGATTAGGGAGTATAAGCGTTACCTTTTTGAAGTTCACTCCTCTTGAATTAGAGTTCGAGGATTTCCTTTCTCAATAATGGTGTCTCAATCAAACACCTAATGAGTGGAAGGATTTACCCATGTTAATAAGGTGTTAGAGAATTAAAATTAACTTAGAATAATTGTTATAACTTACCTTGGATGATGGAGGGACCTTGGGGAAGTTAGGTTCTTGAGAGATTCTCTTTCTAGAGTAGGTTTTCGAGTTTGGGGTTGGGGGAACGAGGTAAGGGTTTTAAATAAGTGAACACGTCCTAAAACTGAGGAGGAAAATAAAAATATCTCGGGTAAACCTCAACGGCGTGAGGCATCGTCATGGGCGCCACAATAACTGCGCAAGGTGCAAAAATTACAGTGCCTTGAACTGTCTAGGGCATTGAGGATGATGCCCTGGACAGTGCCTTGCACTATTTGTGGCACTGAGGTTGATGCCCTTGATAGTTCCTTACACTGTCTGTGGCACTGAGTTTTCATGGCCTTGCACTGACTACGGCTGTGAGTTCTTATGGCCTTGCACTGACTAAGGCTTTAAGACGTACCTCCCATATACTTAGTCAATTCTATCACATTTTATGCACCTAACGATCAATCTTGATTAAAAAAAATGGTTTCCACTCATACTCATCCCGATATGACTTCACATTAATACTCATTTAATGCATCCACAACAAATTCAGATTTACGGAGTTTTACAGGTGCAAAGTGCGGTCCGCACATGAATTGTGCGGCCATAGAAGCTAGGTCAGTAGAAATGTTCAAAGACTGTACATTTTAAGTCCATCAAAAGTGCGCACTGCACAATTATTGTGCGTCCACAGAAGAAGAGCTATGTGGCCGCAGTTACAATTGTGCAGACTAAAGAAGAGTACGATGTGGCTGCTGTTATAAATCTGCGGTCTGCAAAAAGAGTGCAGTGCAATTGTAGTTCAAATTATGCGGCCGAAAACTTCCAATACTGTCAAGCTGAAGAAAAGTGCGGACCGCACATGGAATTGTGCAGCCGCAGAACCTTCGAAAGGACATTTTTGTTCGAAATTTCCAACGCTGTATAAATAGAAGAGTTTCACTTTTTATGTCAACTTTTGACATCATCTTCTACCGTAGACGTTCCCTTTTACTCTTTTTAGTAGTTTTAACTATTTTGAGCTATTTGAACATAGATTTTATCATTTTAATTAGAAATATGGGTTTAATTATCATTTCTTCTTCTATTTCTTCCATTTCAAGCATGAGTAGCTAGATTTTCACTAGGGTTGTGACCTAACCCTAGTGTATAAACTTAATGGGTGTTTAATTTATTGCTTGTTGATGGTTGGGTATTTATTATTTGGCCTTATTCTTGATTTATTTTGTGGAATTAATTTTTGCAAATATTAGTTCATGCCTAGTTGGCCTGGTCTCTACTTGAGAAAGGGAGACTTAATCTAGAAAATCTTTCCTAATAAGAAAATGGGTCAATCGAGAGATTGATAAGCCCAATTAAAGAGTTGAATCTAGAGATAGTAAAACCCGACTTAAGCTTTTTATCAACCGTTTTGTTCAATACCCATTTGGACTTGTGAAAGCCCAATTTGGTAAAATCACTGTCTGCCCGAGAGGTATTTAGTGGGTAATTGAGTGTTGATAGCTATAATACACCCCGATCAATAAAATAAGCTTTAATGTTTATAACCCATTAGGAAAACACCTAGGTGAAGGTCATAGCCCTAGGCCTTTTACAACATTTGAAAAACAACAAAAGCAATCTTTTAGTTTTATTTCTTAAAACAACCCAATTATGTGGAAATGCAAATTCAGATATACAAACTCACACTCTACGATATATACTACTAACTCCCACACATATATCTCCCTGCAGAATTCGACCCCGACTTTTGTTGGGTATTATTATTGCATTGACCATTTTTATAACCTCGCATTGAGGAGTAAAATTAGACGAGACCAATTTTTGGTTCTGTTACCGAGGAGCTAAAAACGGTGTTAGCTATATATTTATGTGTCTTTTTTGCAATATATTATTTTCCTTGTTAGTAATGTGAAAGTATTGTAGGTGCAATCATGGCAAACAACGAGCTTAGAAACATGGTTGTGGGGGATGTGGACGTTGAGGATGATCAAATGGATGAGGTCCCTCTTGAACCTCCAGTCAATAGATGAGGCCGACCGCCTCAAGACAATGTATCCGCTCTATCCCCACCTCCACCACGAGCGGCTCCACACCGGGTGTCGTCGAATGAAGGGTATGCAAGTGCTATAGTGCCTCCCCATATTAGGGCGAGAAACTTTCAAATAACCAACGTGATGCTCACTTTGCACGAGCAACATGGGTTCTTCACCAGTGCACCGGGTCAAAATGCATATAAACACTTGAAGGGGTTCGTAGATACGTGTTGGGGGAGCAAACAAACAAATGTCTCCAAGCATACTTTGAGGCTAAGGCTTTTTCCTTTCTCTCTACGGGGGAAAGCTTTAGATTGGTTGGAACATTTTCCCAATCATTCCGTTCCTACTTGGGATGAACTACCGAAGAAATTTATTTCAAAGTACTTCTCTCCCCAGCACATAGCTATTATTCGGGATGAAATTCTAGAATTCAAGCAAGAGCCCAATGAACCACTACACGAGATATGGGAAAGGTATAGAACAATGTTGAAAGAGTTCCCCAAAAATGATATGACGGAGAACATGATTCAACAAACTTTCTATCGGGGGATCAATACCACCAACCAATGTGTAGTGAATCAAATTGCCAGTGGGAAATTCATGACTTCGCCTTATGTGGAGGCGTGTGATATTTTTGATGAGATGGCTGATATTTCATTGTCATGGCAGTCTAGAGCTAATTTTCTACAAGGTGATCCCATTGTGATTCTTCTTCACAAAGAGTTGCATGACCATGGACAAGCCATAGCCGAGTTGACAACTACCATGAACCAATTGGAAAAGGCTCAACTTCAACAAGTGCAAAAGCTGAGGCAAGTCAATGCAATGGAGGGAGTCGATATGATGGTGAACAAGAGAATAACAAGAAGTCCACAAGTGCAGCGAAGAGTGGACAATTATGTGCAAGGTGATAGAGGTTTGATCAAGATGATTCCTATAATGATCACGAAGAAGAGGTCCAATATGTGAACAACTTTCAAGGGAAATGAATCAACTTCCAAGGCCCTAGTCAACAATAATGGAGACCTTCAAACAATCAAAGCAATTGGAATTCTCATAATCAAGATGATTGGGGTGGTGGAAACGATCAAAGAAATTGGAACAACAAAAATCAAGGATATTGGAGTTGAAGCAATAATCAAGGGAATTGGCATAACAATAATAACCAAGGAAATTGGGGGAACAATATTCAAGGTGGGTGGAATAACAATCAAAGAAATCGGGGGTCGAATTTTCAAAGGCCCCCGATGTATCAACAACCGAGCAACCCACGTCCTTATCCTTCTCAAGGTCTTAGTTATTCCAACAATAAAATGGGCCGTATTGAGACAATGTTCAAGAAAATGATGGAGAAGAAGGCCGATTCTGATGCCCAACTTGCTTCACACACCACATCGATCCGAAACTTAGAAGTTTAAATGGGTCAAATCTCTCAACCTTTAAATTCTCGTCCTAAGGGGGCACTACCAAGTGACACGGTGGTGAACCCGAAGGGTGGGAACAATAAGGGGAATTCCATGGCCGTTACTATAAGAAGTGGAAGAGGTAGGAGTGCACCCACCTCAAGTCAAAGGAAACTTGTGGATGGTGATCAAGTGGTAAAAGAAGAGGATATCTCGAACAATATGGTGCGAGCAAATGATGAAGTGTAGATTGATATTGATGACATGGTGGAAGAGACTCAAGAGGATGTGAACCCATATAGGGATCAGGTGATTGACATACCGGCACCGATAGTGCAAAAAGCTAAGGCATAATTTCCTAAGCCACCTCCTCCATATCCTCAAAGGCTTGCAAAGAAAAATGGCGAGAATTAATTCAAAAAGTTCATTGATAAGATGAAGAGTCTCTTGATAAATGTGCCATTACTTGAAGCTTTGGAGCAAATGCCTGGTTATGCAATGTTTATGAAGTATTTGATGACAAAGAAGCGGTCGATAAATTTTGAAACTATCAAAGTCACTCATCAAGTGAGTGCAATTGTGCATTCGGTGACTCCTAAATTTGAAGATTCTGGTGCTTTCACAATACCTTGTACCATTGGAAGTGCTGAGTTTGACAAATCTTTGTGATCTTGGGGCGAGTATCAATTTGATGCCCTATTCGGTATTCAAGACCTTGGGTATTGGGAGTCTACGAGATTACAAATGGCCTATCGTACAATGAAGAGACCATTAGGGGTGATTGAAGATGTATTGGTTCGTGTTGACAAGTTCATTCTCCCTATGGATTTTGTTATTCTTGATTGTTAAGTAGACTATAAGGTTCCGATTATTATTGGAAGACCTTTCCTTGCTACGGGGGAGGCTCTTGTTGATGTGGAATCCGGAGAACTCACTTTACGGTCGGGTGATGAAAAGGTGGTGTTCCACGTGTGCAAATCTATGAGGCAACCGAATAACAATGATCATTCGTGGACTTGGTGATCGATGTTATTGATGATACAAGTGCCACAATTAATGTTGGTGATATATTGGAGGTCATCTTGCTTAGTTTTGATGATGACGAGATGGATGACTTCATGGAATGTGTTAATTCTTTCTAAGGAATGGGGTCATACAACTATGCACCTCGGAAACGTTCCTTGGATCTTGAGAATAGGAAAACTCCTCCTACAAAGCCTACAATTGAAGATCCTCCTATCTTAGAGTTGAAGCCATTGCCTCCACATCTCAGGTATGAATTCCTTGGCCCTTATTCTACTTTACCGGTTATTCTTTCCTCTTGTTTGACTAACGTGCAGGTTGACTTTACATTGGCGGCCACAAGCGGAAGAAAGCTATTGGGTGGACTTTGGCAGATATTCAGGGAATAAGCACCACATTTTGCATGCACAAGATTAACTTGGAGGAAGATGCCAAACTCTCTATTGAACATCAAAGGATACTGAATGAAGCCATGCAAGAGGTGGTAAAAAAGGATATCATCAAATGGTTAGATGTCGGGGTTGTCTACCCCATTTCTGACAGTTCGTGGACTTCTCCAGAGCAATGTGTTCTGAAGAAGGGGTCATAACTTTGGTCACCGATGCTAAGAACAAGTTGATTCCCACTATAACGGTGACTGGGTGGAGAGTGTGTATGGACTATCGAAAGCAAATCAAAGTCACAAGGAAATATTATTTTCCACTCCCCTTCCTTAACCAAATGCTTGATCGGTTGGCCGGCTGTGCTTTTTATTGCTTTCTAGATGGATATTCGGGCTACAATCAAATCTTTATTTCCCTAGAAGATCAAAAGAAAACAACTTTCACTTGTCCCTATGGAAATTTCGCTTTCAAGAAGATGCCATTTTTCTTAAGCAATGCACCGACAACTTTTCAACGGTGTATGATAGCGATCTTTACGGATATGGTAGAAGACTACCTTGAAGTCTTCATGTGTGACGACCCAAAGGGTCATCACCTATTTTATTACCCGTTCCGTACTCCCGAGGCCTTGAAAAATCTCATTTGTATTTTCCTCGATTTGCGTGCAAAGTTCGGGCGCGTAGCCGGACAGCTTAAATATGAGATTCTGTGAAAATGCTAAGATTTGATATTAAAAATGAATAAATTTGACTTCGGTCAAAATTTTGGGTAAACGGACCCGGACCCGTGATTTGACGGTCCCGGAGGGTCCGTAGGAAAATATGGGACTTGTGCGTATGCCCGGAATCGAATTCCGAGGTCCAAAGCCCGATAAATGAATTTTTGAGTAAAATTGTTTTTTGAAAATATTTAAGGAATTTGAAAATGAAATATGATTAGAAATTAATGGTATCGGGCCCGTATTTTGGTCCGGCGCCCGGTACAGGTCTGATATATGGTTTAAGCACTTTATGTACAGTTTGGTTGAAATCGGATGTCGTTTGACGCATTCCGGACTTATAATGGAAAATTTGATGTTTTATGAAATTTGATAGAATTCATGGATTTTGAGGCTTAATTCGATGTATATGATGTTATTTTGGCGATTTGATCGCACAGATAAGTTCACAGGATGTTTTCGAGGTAGTTTGTATATTTGGTTTGGAGCCCCGAGGGCTCGGGGTGAGTTTTGGATAGGCCACAGACTTCATTTTTGGACTTGGAAACTGCTGGTGTGGCTGATCTGCAGGCTTCTCATTTGCGAAGCCAGCATCGCAAATGCGAAGGTATAGCTGGGCAGGCATGATCGCAAATGCTACCAAGAGGTTCGCAAATGCGAAGTTTTGCCTGGGCAGGCCTGATCGCAAATGCGACTAAGATGTTCGCAAATGCGAAGTCCCCCCCTTCTGCTCAGTGTTCGCAAATGCAAACTATACTTCGCAATTACCATGTCAGGGGTGTTTGCAATTGCGAACCCCTGTTCGCATTTGCGATGCCAACCAGTAGCCTGCACTGTACAAAACCGAATTTTTACTTCATATTTCATATTTTCTCAAACTCAACACTCTTAGGCGATTTTTCCAAGAACAAGACTCTTCCAAATCAGCTGTAAGTTGGTTTTAACTCATTTTTTTCAATCATTAACATCATTTAACATGTTTTCAACTTAAAAATCAGGGATTTCCATGGATGAAATTGGGTGTTTTGGGTAAAACTTAGGTTTTTCTAAAAACGGGATTTGAGTGGGTGATTGACCTCCGATTTGAGAGATTTTTATATGGCTAGACTCGTGAGAGTACGAGGGTTCTGAAAATGTAAAATTTACCTGACTCCGAGATGTTGTCCTGGGGGCGTTTTGGTCATTTCACCTAATTTCGTGCTGTAACCTTGAATTGAATAGAAGAATCAGTTGCATGAGATGTTATTTACGGTATGAAATTATTTGAATAGATCTGGGCCATTTGGAGTGGGATACTCGTGGAAAACGTGTGGTTTCGAGTTAATTTTGAGCCGGTTCGAGGTAAGTGGCTTGTCTAACCTTGTGTGGGGGATCTTACCCCTTAGGATGTGATATTTGGTGCGTGAGGTGACGAACGCGTACTTGTGCTAATTGTTGAAAATCCGGTTTTACTTTAAATATTTAGCCTGAGTTTCTTTCTTACCCGTCTTGTTCTAATTGCAGCTATAGTGTATGTTAGCTTAGAAAATCATGCCTAGTTGCCTGTATTGCCTATTTGCTTAAATTGGCTTAATTGCTCTACGTGAAGCATGTTAGACTAGAATTACTTGTTGCCTTGTATTTATGCACTCTAATTCTGAACGTCTTCTTGGTGTGGCTGTGTGTTTACTTTGGGACTACGGGACGTTATCCCGGGAGATCCCCCTGCATATTTACTTTAGGACGTTATCCCGGGAGATCCCCCTGCATACTTACTTTGGGACTACGGGACGTTATCCCGGGAGATCCCCCTGCATATTCACTTTGGGACTACGGGACGTTATCCCGGGAGATCCCCCTGCACATTTACTTTGGAACTACGGGACATTATCTCGGGAGATCCCTCTGCATATTTACTTTGGGACTACGGGACATTATCACGGGAGATCCCCCGACATATTTACTTTGGGACTACGGGACGTTATCCCGGGAGATCCCCCCTGCATAGATGATGATCCTTAGGTTATACATATGATGGACTATGGGACGGTATCCCGGGAGATCCACTAGACAGTCGAGAAAAGGACTACATGACGGTATCCTGGGAGATCCTCGTTGTTACCATTGTTATTGAGCTGTTCATATTCTGTGTTTACTCTGTTCTTGTGTTTGTCATTTCCTTGTTTGACCTGTCGTATTTCACGGCAGTATTCATTATTTCTGTCTATTTTCATACTGTAAATTCCCATTATATTGTTTAACCTCAGTAGGGCCCTGACCTTCCTCGTCACTACCCGACCGAGGTTAGGCTTGGCACTTACTGAGTACCGTTGTGGTGTACTCATGACCTTCCTGTGCATGTTTTTCATGTGCAGATCCAGGTACCTCCACTCAGCCGCACTATCCCCGAGGTTGAGAGATACATCGGAGACTTCGAGGTACATCTTCCGCGTCCGCAGACCAGGAGTCTCTATCTTATTCCAGATTTTGTGAAAAGTTTATCCTCCCTTACAGTTGTATAGACATTCTGGAGTTAGAGCAGTGTATTATATTATGTTAGCCTGTGGTTCCCGTGAGTTTTCGGGTTTTAGGGTGATATTGTAGACTTCCATATTATTTTGGGTTGTATATGCCAAGAGGCATTTATTTACAATCCTTCTTTTAGATTTGTTCCGTTTTTACTTAATTCTTCCACAACTTATGTTGATATTCCTATTGCTAGGCTTACCTAGTTATAGGGAATAGGTACAGTCACGACATGTTCACGGAGGGCGAACTGGGGTCGTGACATCATGGAGCACTTTTCGGTAGTCGGGGATTCCTTTGATGATTGCTTGGCTAATTTGGATAAAGTATTGGCAAGGTGTGAAGAAACAAACGTGGTGATAAATAGGGAGAAATTCCATTTCATGGTGGAGGAAGGCATTGTCCTTGGCCACAAAATTTCAAAGAAGGGCAATAAGGCCGACAAGGCGAAGATAGAGGTGATTTCTAAACTTCCACCTCCAACCTCAGTGAAAGGCGTGTGAAGTTTCTTGGGTCACGCAGGGTTCTACCGATGCTTCATAAAGGATTTTTCCGTAGTGAAACCCATTGTGCAAGCTTTTAGAGAAAGATGCTAAATTCATTTCAATGATGATTGCATTAGAGCCTTTGAATTTCTAAAGTTCAAGTTGAAAACCACTCCCATTATCACCGCTCTGAATTGGAGTATTCCTTTTGAGCTCATGTGTGATGCTAGTGATGTAGCGGTAGGAGCAATTTTGGGGCAGCGTATCAATAGGATTTTTCATCCGGTCTACTATTCTAGTAAGACCATGAATGATGCCCAAATCAATTACACTGTTACTGATAAAGAGCTCCTTGCCATTATGTTTGCAATTGAGAAGTTCCGCCCATACTTGATGGGTGCAAAGGTTATTGTTCACACGGATCATGCGGCAGTTTGTTATCGTATGAGCAGGAAATATTCAAAAGCTCGGTTGATGAGATGTGTACTATTTTTGAAAGAGTTTGATATTGACATTCAAGATTGAAAAAGAAGTGAAAATCAAGTGGCGGACCACTTGTCTCGTTTGGAAAAGGAGGAGAGGCCGCATGATGGCCTTAAAATCAATGACTCCTTCCCCAATGAGCAACTTTTGGATATTTTAATGAAGGAGGTTCCATGCTTCGCTGATCTAGAAAACTTCCTTATGTGTGGAATCATCCTGGATGAGTTCTCTTCAAACCAAAGGAAGAAGCTGAAACGGGATTTTCAAGATTATTATTGGGACGAGCCTTACCTCTTCTGGATTTGCACAGATGTGGTAATTATAAGATGTGTACCGGATGAAGAGCAAAATGTTATTCTTGAGGCATTCCATTCTTCGCCTTATGTGGTCACCATGGCGGAGCAAGAACGGCGGCTAAAGTGCTAAGTTGTGGGTTCTGTTGCCACGCTCTACAAAGATGCAAGTGATATGGTGAAAAGGTGTGATGAATGCTAACGAGATGACAAAATCTCAAAGAAGAATGAAATGCCTCTCACTACCATTTTGGAGATTGATTTCTTTGATGTGCGGGGTATTGGCTTCATGGGCCCGTTTGTGAGTTCTTGCGGAAACACCTACATCTTTGTCGCGGTTGATTATGTGCCTAGATAAGTTGAGGTTGTTGCTTTACCTAACAATGAAGCGAGGAGTGTGGTGGCATTCTTGAAGAAGAATATTTTCACAAGATTTGGTACTGCGCGGGCTATCATCTTATCCAAAACAGTGAATGCTAATCGGACGGATTGGTCAAAGAAGCTTGATGATTCACTATGGGCTTATCGGACTGCTTACGAAACTCCTATTGGGATGTCTCCATACAGGTTGGTGTTTGGAAAATCTTTTTATCTTCCGGTGAAACTTGAGCACAAAGCCATGTGGGCTTTAAAGAAGTTGAATCTTGATTGGAATGCAGTCACTAACTTGCGGGTTGCATATTTGAATGGACTGGATGAGTTTCGGTACCATGCATATGCAAGTTCGTCCTTGTACAAAGAGAAGATGAAGTACCTTCATGAAAAATATATCCGAAACAAGGATTTCAAGGTGGGCGATCTTGTTTTGTTGTTCAACTCACGATTGAGATGTTTCCCGAAAATCTGAAATCTAAATGGAGTGGTCCTTTTGAAATTGTGGGTGTGACACCTTTTGGTGCATTGGACTTGAAGAACAAAAATGATGAGGTATTCCGAGTCAATGGTCACCGGGTGAATCATTATTTGGGACAAGTTGATGATGGCCACGTGGTGGCAGTTATTCATTTGAAATGATGGTAATCTATGCCGTGCTACGACATTAAATCAGGCGCTTCTTGGGAGGCAACACATGTTTTCTTTTTCTTTTGCTTTTCTTCTTTTGTAGATAGGTGTTATTTGTGTGCTAACTGGATTTGAAGTGTGTTGCAGGAATGAGTGTGATTTACAGGAACTGTGCTTAGAAAATTGGCTAAGTGTGGATAAAGTGCGTACCACACCTGTATTGTGGGAACCGCATAACTGTGAGTGCTACAGTAGAAGGAAGCTACGGCCACACAATTTCAGTGCAGACCGCACAACTTGGAAATGGAAAATTCAAACTCTCTGAAGTTTGATATGTCAGAGAAATGGCCAATCTACGTCCGCAAATCAAATTCTATGGTCCACAGCCAAAATCTGCGGTCGCACCCGAGTGCAGACCAATAAATGCTTTTGAGCCCGCTGGTAACAAAATGTGGATTGCAG
Organism: Nicotiana knightiana; assembly: GCA_005239525.1. Classification (NCBI taxonomy): domain Eukaryota; kingdom Viridiplantae; phylum Streptophyta; class Magnoliopsida; order Solanales; family Solanaceae; genus Nicotiana; species Nicotiana knightiana. Next base: position 85,371 of record ML370470.1, on the reverse strand, counting down.
AAGGAATTTTGCAGCCACACTCCTTCCTTGCCCATCAAGTTTGACCTTCCAAGTATAAATAGTAACCTTAGGGCTACTGTACAAATTTTTTCCCTCTTTGAGCACTTTAAACTCTAAGACTTTGAAATCGTCTGTGCAATCACCTGCCACACTCAATCCACCTCTGTAACCACTCATCTGCATTACATAATATCTAGTATGCTTCAATTACTCATAGAATTTTTCAATTTTTAGTTTGATTTACAATTTGTTAGGTAGTTTTAGGCAATTTGTCAATAGATTTCAATTTTATTCCGATGTGGGGTTTAATCTATAATGGTTCAAGTGCTAATGCTTTATGGGGACTGGGTAAATTGATTTGCAATATTAATTGTTAATACCATATTGGATTTGTGAAAAAATTGAATACCTTAGGAAGTCTGATCGATTTTGGTATGAAATCTACGACCGCACAAGAAATTGTGTGATCCGCAGAAGTTGAGACTTAGGGTCTTTCATCAAGTAAATTCTGCAGCCACATTTGGAATTATGCAGACCGCAGAAATCCTATCGCGGCCGCAGAACAATGTAATCTCCGTCATTAGAGAGTTTCCATTTTTGGGACCACTAATGTGCAGTCGCAATGATAAATGTGCGGCCTGCACTTCAAATCTGTCGTTGCACTCAATGTGCGGACTGTAGATCTAGAGCTTCGGCCGCACGTTCAAATTATGTGGTCTTCACAACCCAGTCTATGGTCGCACTTGTAATTGTGTGGACCACACTTCCCTACCCTACACTCATGTTCTGCACTGTGTGATACTGTCTGTGTGTATTTGAACTACAACTGACTACTGTTGTTTCTTGCTACAGAAAATGGTTACATCTCGAGGCGTGGAGACACGTCAAAAGGGAGGGGTGAATCCTCCAGAGGTCGAGGCAAAAGCACTTTACCTTTCTCCCTCCAAAAGATAATCACCAAGAAAGCTACAGCAGGTCGCAGAAGAAATCCAGAGCCCTGCGAATCTAGTTCATATGCCCCATCTCGGGAAGTATCGGAGGGAGACTTAGTTCAAGAGCAGCCTGCTGTCCAATCATAGCCACATGGAAGGTATCAACTTCGGGACGAGCCTTCCTCCTCACATATCACCTCCGAGAGTTAGGAGAGTGCCAGTCAGGATTCGGAACCCTCTTCTACACCTGTCCTTGAGGCACAAGCAGTCACTGTTGATGATAGTCCGGATGATGGCCAAGGGGGTGATACTACAGTTGCCAGCCTTGAGAGGGTGAAAAAGAAAGAGGCCTGGGAGGACCATTTTGTGAGTTGGTGGTGTTCGGTGAGATCTCTCACTCTTGAGTGACAATTCCAACTCAAAGATCTTGACAAATATAATTCAGCAGCATTGAGACAGTTCTTAGAGAGGAAGGGGTGTATGTGGTTCACCCAGACAGTTGTGGACGCCAAGGAGTATTTTTTCCGGGAGTTTAATACCAATGTGGCACACATTAAGAAAGGGACCAAAGTGAAAAAAGTGAAAAATTTGAAGGTGAGATTTGACCAGCACACGCTGAAGTCATACTTGAGGTTTGAGAATGTGGAGCCTACACAATATTTAGAGAAGCTGGCAATGGGTGATGCAACTCGTCCATGGCTAGTTGAGCTTCTTGCAGCCTCGGGGCACCACCACCATGGATTACTGCAGGGGTTCCGATTTAGCGAAACACCCTAAATTTTGAGGCTAAAGGATGTCAGACCTTCGTATGCAACAGACTACACCCGTGCTAGAACGAGACAAACCTACCTATTCCACGGGCAGTTCTAGTCGCCTCCATTATGGCTGGGTACCCAATCAATGTGGGTGCTGTGATGTCGGCCAACATGTCAATGTTTTCCAGGAAGGCTGATACCTCATACCCGTATCCTAACACCATCACTGAGTACGGATGCACGGGTAGACCCCAGAGATTTTGACACGAAGGTTAGGGCAAATAAGCCTTTCTCTTGGTATTCTCTGATGGATCTGAAGAACCTAAAGAGAAAAGATCAGCCGACTACTACCATAGGCCAGTCTGATGATCCATCAATGGTAGCTCTAGAGTCAGCATATATGCCTTCCACTTCAGCAGAGCCTTCTGCCAGTGCATATGCCATGCCTCCACCTTCAGCCTCAGTTCCTCCCACCTTATCTTTGAAGCCGGTGCCTATGCCTTCTATTCTACTCTCTGCTCTGCGAGTCTACTAGACTTTTACGAGCCTCAACCACTGGATTCAGACAGATATAGCAAAGCTGTCTGACATATCCGGTCATGTTGTTGCACAATCATCTATGCTGGCACCCCAGATTCCCCTACATTCGAAGAAACCCTGAAGAAGATCCTGTATAATCAGAACACTATTATCTCCACTTTGGTACAACATGGGTCTGTGATTGAAGAGTTGGACAAGGAAGTGAAGAAGATGCGGAAGTCACATGCTTCAAAGAAGTCAGTGGATAAGCTCCGGAGATAGGTCATTAAGCTATTAGCAGCCGAAGATATTCCATTTGACATGCTCATTAACCCGCACCACCCAGGCCCCGATCCTACAGTACCTACAACACCAGTTGGCCAGTCTGAGGAGCCAGACCTTGTTGCTGACACTACCGAGGTAGTCCATCAGATGTTCACCAACCCAGCCACTCCCGGACTTGAGGATGATGAGATCCAATTGGAGGTTGAGGTCGGTGCCACTACTGGGGACACAGAGATGGCCACAGAGCCACATGGAGTTTTCTTCACTCTCACCCTTCTTTTACTCTTATTTTGTTAAGCATTGGGGACATTATTTTTATTCGGGGGGGGGGGGGGGGGGGGGGGGGGGGGGGGGGGGGGGGAGAGGGGTGGAGTTTTTTTTGACATTATGATGATTATGTATTTTGATGACTATGAAACATTTGGCCTATAATTAACTTAATATTTTCTTCTTCTTTCTCATTATGTATATATTCTCTCCTATCTCTCATTATGTATATTCGTTTAACTTTCAATAGTTATTTTTGTTTTATAGATTCTTTTTCTTTATGTTTATCTTCTTTTTGAATTAATAGATTCTTTTTATGTTGTAGTAGATAATAAGCCTTTGATTTTCATAATGCCACGGTTCTTTCCAAAGGTGTTTTTTGTGTGAACCGGCTGACTCTTCCCAACGATGGATGGAGTGATAACCTCCTTAAGGAATTGAGTCTATTTTTGGTGTTCAGGTAATAATAGTTGTAGTAATGAATAAAAAGGCTTAATTGAGTCATACTCGAAGAGTTAACCATGCTTCACTTGGTACCAACACACTTAACTACATGCTTATGTTTAAAAATAATATTTTTGGAAAGAAATAGCTCTAGATAGTAACCCTTGTGACTCTTGTGCTGACTTCAATCATCTAGTGGTTTAGTCGAACCACAGAGATTTTCAATCTTGAATATGGTCATTGTGGGCCCTCGACTCTATCCTCTTTAACAATCTAGCTGCGTCATAGGTGAGATGTTGTTGTTGCAATTCCAAGTACCCGTGCAAATGGTCTAGCACTTGCCTCGAATGTCTTTCTTGGTAAAATTTTGAGTTTTTCTTGGCTTGAGAAGTGATTGTAGGCTCTACTTGACCCGCTTGAAGTTTTCCATGGACCGCCAGTGTTGTTATCCCTAGTAAACCTTTGATCCTAAAGCCTTTCTCATTCGATAACCATGTTACAAGACTTTACCCATTTTGTTGTGATCCTCTCTTGGCACCCGATCTTTCCTTAACACTCTTGAAAAAAAATTGGATAAAAACATAAGTTTGGGGGGGGAGGGGAGAGACGAGGAATTTGAAAGAGGTATCAAGGCACAAAAAAAAAAGAAATGATGAGAAGGAAAGGAAATAAAAAGAAAGAACAAAAAGAAAAATGCAAAAAGAAAGTGAATAAGGTGAAGAGTTGAAGGGATTCAAAGAAAAGTAATGATGCAAAGCATGGAGAAATCAAAGAAGGAGAAAAATGAATATCATGATCAAGAAAGAGTGATGTTAAGTCTCTCTAGTTCCCGTAAGGAGAAGAAAATGCCTCAAAGAATTGGCAAAGCATGAGCCAAGAAAAGAAAATGGAGTGCTTAAGGAAAAATGAACTCGTTCTATCATAGCATATCCAAACTTAGTCCAAAAGCCTTCATTACATTTTGAAAAAGTCCTACGTGATTTTAAGCCGAGTGAGCTTACATTAATGGTGATCTACATGAGGAGCAATCCTATGGTGCTTAAAGTTGTACTTGCAACATTCTTTTGAGAGAGATGAGTGAACCTTTAGCAAATCTTTGGATTGAGTGATAAATTATTAAGTGAGATAGGCAAACCGAGGGTAGAGGAGGAGCATTTTGGGATCCACAATGACCTACATAAAAGAGCGAGCTTCCTTGATGAATAAAGTCAACTCTTGATGCTCAAGTGTCACATTATGACTATTTGTGATTAAAAGTTTAACTTGTTTCCTTGTTGATAATAAGTGGTGTAGATAATTGTTGGTACCAATTGATGCGTGAATATGACTCACCTTTGATTAGCTGGAATAGCTCTTAACTTGTGGAGGTAGGAACTACTTTATTTTCTTGAGGACAAGAAAAAGCTTAAGTTTGGGGGAGTTGATAAGTTGGGATTTTGACTATTTATTTGCACTTTTTAGCTTTCGTTTTAGTCCAAAAATATTTAATTGTGTTCCCAAAAATTGATGAAATGTGCTTAATTGCAGGAATATTGGAAGATGAACTCTTGAGATAAAATCCAACTCAAGAAGGAGTAATCTGAACTCAAGGACAAAAAAGGCACAAAAGCTCAGAAGTGCGGACTGTGGAATATCATCTGCGACCGCAGGTTATGAAGGAAAATCCATCAGAGACTCGAGCAAAGTGCGGTCTACACATAAATTGTGCGGTCGAGAAGTTGTGTCAGGAGCAAAGTCCAGAGACTCTGCATTTCAAGTTCATCAAAAGTGCGGACTGCACAATTATTGTGCGGCCTTAGAAGAAGAGATATGCATCCGCAATTATAATTATGCGGACCGCAGAAGTGGCGGACCATAGAAAGAGTGCAGTGCGGCCGCAATTCAGAATTATGCGGCCGCTGACTTCTAATCCTTTCAAGGTGAATAAAAGTGCGGACAACACATGGAATTGTGCGGCCGCAGAACCTTCGAAAGGGAATTTTTGTTCGAAATTTCCAACCCTGTATAAATAGAAGAGTTTCACTTTTTTTGGTCAACTTTGACATCAGCTGCTACAGTACGTTCCCTTCTACTCTTTTTAATAGTTGTTACTATTTTGAGATATTTGAACATAGATTCTATCATTTTAATTAGAAATATGGGTTTAATTATCATTTTTTCTTCTATTTCTTCCATTTCAAGCATGAGTAGCTAGATTTTCACTAGGGTTGTGACCCAACCCTAGTGTGTAAACTTAATGGGTGTTTAATTTATTTCTTGTTCATGGTTGGGTATTTATTATTTGGCCTTGTTCTTGATTTATTTTGTGGAATTAATGGTTGCAAATATTAGTTCATGCCTAGTTGACTTGGTCTCTACTTGAGAAAGAGAGACTTAGTTTAGGAAATCTTGGCTAACAAGAAAATGGGTCAATCGAGAGATTGATAAGACCAATTAAAGGGTTGAATCTAGAGATAGTAAAACCCGACTTGAGATTTTTATCAACCGTTTTGTTCAATATCCATTTGGACTTGAGAAAATCAAATTAGGAAAAAGCACTCTCTGACCGAGAGGTAGTGAGTGGGTAATTGAGTGTTGATAGCTATAATACACCCCGACCAATAAGACAAGCTTTAAAGTTCATAACCCATTAGGAAAACACCTAGGTTAAGGTCATAGCCCTAGGCCTTTTACAACATTTGAAAAACAACAAAAATAGTCTTCTAGTTGTATTTCTTAAATTGCAATTGTAGTTTAAATTAAACTTTAAAACAACCCAATTCTTTGGAAGTACAAATTCAGATATACAAACTCACATGCTACGATATATACTACTGACTCCCACACATATATCTCCCTGCAGAATTCGAACCCGACTATTGTTTGGTATTATTATTGCATCAAACGTTTTCATAACCTCGCATTGAGGAGTGAAATTGGACGAGACCACTCAACTAATTTTAACTTCTATGATGAAGTCCTAAAGACTATACCATTGTGGCTTAACTTTCCAAATTTGTCTTTGAATTGCTGGGGAAGGATTACTTAAAGTCGAATTACAAGTGGTTTGGGCTGCCCTATATCTGCTGATGAATGCACAACTAGTAAAACAAGGATCTATTATGCTAGAGTCCTTATTGAAATGGATATGACTAAAGATATACCAAGGAGAATCATTGTGCAAGACCCATTGGGGAAGGAGTTTGAACACATGGTGGAGTATGACTGGGTGCCACAATACTGCAAGAAATGTCTTATGGTTGGACATGATTGTGATGGAGTACAAGGTGTAGCTGGGGCATATAGAAAATTCCAAAAGGGAGAACACCAACAAAAAAAAGGAAAAAGTAACAAAGAAACAAGACAAAACTCACAATGTAGGTACAAATATGCAGCAGACAAGTAATATAAATCCAACAGTTCAATGGGTTGCAAGAGGCCCAATTAAAAAAGTTGGAAAGGACACAGGCAAGCAAGCAATTCAAGTTCAGCAAAGTGAGCCACAAATATTAGATGGAGACCAACAAGTCTAGCAAAAAACAAAAGGAAGGGGAGGACAAACAAGCCCATCTTAAAAAATTCTCACCACTACTAATGGATTCTCTCCATTAAGAGTGGAGATACAGGAGGAAAGTACAAAATGGGCTTATGATGATGATCCTCAAGGTTGCATAGGAGTAGATGTAGAAGAAGCACTAGCCTATCATAACTCTACATAGAGATAGTTACTTGGAATGTGAGGGGGTTTCAATAAGATATATAAGCAAAATGAGATGAAACTTGCAAATTAATAAGATCAGTTTTATAGCAACAGTTGAACATAGACTAAAAATTAATAAGGCAAAGAAAATTATAAATGAATGTGCAGCTGGGTGGAGCTGGTGTTCTAATGTTACTTCTAATGGCAGAGGACGGATATGGATCATTTGGGAGCCAAATAGCATTTAGTTTAATATGATGCAGAATCATACACAATTCATACATTGGATAGTTCATAGTATTAATTCTAGCAATAAATTTGTTTTTACTGCTATCTATGGATTACATAAAATTGCCCATTGATGTGCTTTGTGGGATGCACGAAGGGATTTAGACTCACAGACTAATAGCCCCTGGCTAATCATAGGTGATTTTAATGGAATAATGGATACAGAGGACATGGTGAATGGTACTGCAGTGCAGGAAAATGAAATTAAGGACATCAAGGCTCTGATGGAAACCTTTCAAATTTTTCAATTGCTTAGCTGATCATCCATAATTTGGAAATATAGTACGTGAAGGTTTGTATAACAGAGAAGGAAACATGCGAAGCATTTGGAAAAACTTAAAAAATGTAAAGGCTACTCTTAAAAGGCTTAACAGGAAGGAATTTGCAGGCACAACTAGTAAGGTTCAACAACTAAGGGAGGCACTAGCTAGCATACAAGCTCAGACGAGGAACACTACAACACCTGCTGATATGTTTGGGACAGAAATAAATCACTAAACAACAGTTGGAAAAGTGTATCATGGTAGAGGAAAGCATATACAAACAAAGATCAAGAGTTCAATGGATTAAGTTGAGAGACTCTAATACAACATTCTTCTTTGCCAGTCTGAAAGGAAGAATTTCACAGAACCAGATTAAAATGCTTACAACTGATGATGGAAGCTTGATCAAAACAACAGAAGGCATTGAGCAGGAAGTAGTGGGTTTCTACAGAAGATTAGGAGGAAATTCATGTAATAGCATGCCTGCTATTATTCCTAGTATAATGGCAAAAGGTCTAAGACTTACAAGATCTCAACAACTACAAATCATCTCTAAACATGATGTGGTGCAAGCATTGCAGGGTATAGGAGACTCCAAAGCTCCAGAAAGGGATGGATTCAATGCCTACTTTTACAAAAAGGCATGGCACTTAATTGGAGAGGATGTTACAGAGGTTGTACTGAAATTCTTTAATGAGGGTGCCATGTACAAGCCAATAAATAGTACCTCAATCACATTGATTCCCAAAGTGAAGAATCCTTCTTCCATTAAGCATTAAGCAGTATCGGCCAATTTCATGTTGCACTATTCTATACAAAATTATCTCCAAGATGATCACAAACCGGGTGCAACAGGTAATGGATTCCTTAATATACATGAGTCAAGAAACATTTGTGCCAAGAAGAGTGTTGAATGATAATATCTTATTGGCGCATGAACTTGTCATGACCCTAAATCCTAAACCGGCTGTGATGACGCCTATCGTGGAACTAGGCTAGCCAATATTCACATAATTACAGTTTCTTTCCAAAATCCCAACCAATATCAATATTTTGCAAAAGTATATAGAATTATTGAATCCATTAGGAAAAATAAACAGTTAACAGTCTAAGCCATCCCCAAAATCCGGAGTCAACATGTCATGAGCATCTAAGAAATATACCAAAAAGTCTACTATTATAATACAAAACCTCCGAACGAATAACTAAGTACAACATAACAAGGGAAAACAGAGATTCTACGGACGCTGAACAGCTACCTCTATATCCCAAACTCTGGATCCACACGAAATAGATGGATAACACTCAATATCAGCACCTGTATCTACAGACAGGGGTGTAGGGAGTAATGTGAGCACGCCAACTCAGTAATAATGAAAATAAATCAAGTCTAAGCGGAAAGAAACACATAAAAATCAATATCATCAGTTCACAATATGCACAACCTTTCTTTCCAATATACATAGATATATGAAATCAACATGCCTTAAAAGCCAATTTCAGAAAATGCTTTGAAAAATGTGTTTTTCCAGCAATTTCAGAAATAAAAATAACCGAAGGATTTTGGTGTAAAATGAAATAAATCATAAGTAGCCCCTCGGGAAAAAACATGAATCATAAATCGCCCCTCGCGAAGAACATCACTCAACACGTCACAACCAATCAGTATCAGCCCCTCGTGCAACCTCACTGTCACTCATGCCTCCCAATCATTCGTCACTCGGCACTGAGCACTCAACACTCACACTCAGTAGGTACATGCGCTCAATGGGGGTGTGTACAGACTCCGTAGCGGCTCCTTCAACCCATGCGCTAATATCAAGCCACCTCGTGGCGTATCATATCCTCACAATCAGGCCCTCGGCCTCACTCAGTCAGAACCTCTCAAAAGCTCCTCGGGCGTATCAGTAAAATGGGGTACTCGACCCAAAACATCATTTTTATATCTCAAAAATAGTGTAAATAAGGCTGAGTTTCGAAAATAGTTAAGCACAATATCATTGAGTGTAAATCATAAATCAACAGTGAGGAAATAGCAGCAAAAAGCACCCCAAGGGGTCTAAACAAGTCGGCATGACGCCCTAAACATGGCTTATAGCCCAAATATAACAATAATATTTAGAACACAATTTAACATATGATTTGGAACAAAATATTCTGCCCAGCACTTATATCCGCTTCAGTGCGGTCACGAATCTAGCCACGCGATCGCGATGCACAAACCAGACCACTCTACGCGATCGCATACAAACAAACGCGATCGCATTGAACAAATCTCCATCCCCCACACGCGCCTCAGAACCTCTACGCGATCGCACCAAAGTCCACGCGATCGCACTGCTTCACCATCCCAACCTATGCGATCGCAATAATAACCACGCGATCGCAAAGAACAAAATGCCTGCGCCACTCTTTTACTCTATGCGATCGCGGATGAATCCACGTGATCGAAGTGAAGAAATCACTGCTGCTAAAACACCAAAAAACAGCAGACTCCTTAAGGCCAAAAAGTGCCCGTTTGAGCATCCGAAATACACCCGAGGCCCCCGGGACCTCAACCAATCCTACAAACTTACCCCATAACACATTTAAACTTAGTCGAGCGTTCGAAACACCAAAAACAACACGAAAACACCACAATTACATCAAATTCAATCCTATGAACTTTGAAACTTCTAAATTTCGCTAATGATGCCGAAACCAACCAAAACACATTCGATTGACCTGAAATTTTGCACACATATCCAAAATGACATTACGAACCTGTTCCAACTTCCGAAATTTCATTCCGACCCCGACAGCCTATTTTTTCACTGCCGACCATAAATCGCCAAAAACTAGCTTTCGCCAATTCAAGCGTAATTCTACACCGCACATCAAAACTTCATTCCGAACACACTCCTAAGTCCCAATTTACCTAACGAAGCTATCCGAGCCATAAATTCCGCATTCCAAGGTCGTTTACTAATAAGTCAACTCCTAGTTGACTTTTTCAACTATTAAGCTAATTTAAGAGACTAAGTGTCCTAGTTCTCACCACGACTACTCCGAACCCGAACCAACCGACCCAACACAACATAAACAGGCTAAGAAACATATTATAAAGCAGAAACGGGGGAAACATGGTTAATATCACGGAACGATCGGCCGGGTCATTATATTCTCCCCCTCTTAAACAAACGTTCGTCCTCGAACGCGTCTAGAAACATACCTGGAGTCTCGAATAAGTGAGGATATCTGCTTCGCATCTCTCGCTCGGTCTCCCAGGTGGCATCCTCCACCGGCTGACCCCTCCACCGAACCTTCACTGAAGCTATATTCTTAGACCTCAGCTTTTTGACTTGACGACCCAAAATAGCCACTGGCTCTACCTCATATGACTTATCACCCTCGAGTTGAACCGTGCTGAAGTCCAAAACATGAAACGGGTCACCAACATACTTGCAGAGCATCAAACACATGGAACACTGGATGAATACTCGATAAGCTGGGAGGCAAGGCAAGTCTATAAGCCACCTCCCCAATCCTCCGAAGCACCTAAAATGGCCCAATGAAACTGGGAATCAGCTTTCCCCTCTTCTCAAACCTCATAACACCCTTCATGGGTGACACCTTCAACAACACCTTCTCCCATACCATGAAAGACACATCCCGGACCTTCCGATCCACATAGCTCATCTGCGAGACTGCGTCGTGCGAAGTTGCTCCTGAATCAACTTCGCCTTACCTAACGCATCCTGAACCAAGTCTGCGCCCAATAGCCTAGCCTCGCCCGGCTCAAACCAGCCATCCGAAGATCTGCACCTCCTACCATATAAAGCCTCATACGGAGCCATCTGGATACTCGACTGATAACTATTATTATATGAAAACTCCGCGAGTGGCAGAAACTGGTCCCATGAACCCCCAAAATCAATGACATAGACACACAACATATCCTCCAAATTTGAATAGTACGCTCCGACTGCCCGTCGGTCTGAGGGTTAAATGTTGTGCTCAACTCGACCTGAGTACCCAACTCTCTCTGTACGGTTCTCCAAAACTGAGATGTGAACTGAGTACCTCTGTTAGAAACGATAGAAACTGGAACCCCATGCAATCGGACAATCTCCCTGATATAAATCTCAGCTAACCGCTCTGAAGAATAAGTAGTACCAACAGGAATGAAGTGCACGGACTTGGTCAGTCGATCTACAATAACCCATATTGCATCAAACCTCCTCGAAGTCCATGGGAGTCCAACTACGAAGTCCATGGTGATCCGCTCCCACTTCCACTCTGGAATATCAAATCTCTGAAGCAATCCACCTGGTCTCTGGTGCTCATACTTGACCTACTGAGAGTTGAGACACCGAGCCACAAACTCAACAATATCTTTCTTCATCCGCCTCCAAAAATAATGCTGCCTCAAATCTTGATACATCTTTGCAGAACCCGGATGGATGGAATACCGTGAACTATGGGCCTCAGCTAGAACCAAATCTCGAATTTCATCCATATTGGGCACGCAAATACGGTGCTGCATCCTCATGACCCCATCATCACCAATAACCACATCCCTGGCATCACCGCGACGGACCATGTCCTCAAGAACGAGCAAGTGTGGATCATCATATTGGCATGCTCTAATCTGATCATAAAGTGAAGACTTGGAGGCTACACAAGCCAATACCCGCGGAGGCGCTGATAGATCCAATCTCACCAACTGACCCGCTAAAGTCTGAACATCAAATGCTAATTTCTGCTCTGCTACTGGAAGGTAGGCTAGACTCCCCAAACTCTCCGCTCTGCGACTCAGGGCATCAACCACTACATTGGCCTTCCCTGGATGATATAAAATAGTGAGGTCATAGTCCTTGAGAAGCTCCAACCACCTCCTCTGACGCAAATTTAGATCCTTCTGCTTAAGCAGATGCTGCAAACTATGGTGATCAGTGAAAATCTCACAATGCACTCCATACAAATAATGACGCCAAATCTTCAAGGCGTGAACAATAGCTTCTAGCTCAAGATCATGCACTGGATAATTCTTCTCGTGCACCTTCAACTATCTGGACGTGTAGGCAATCACCCTACCATTCTACATCAAAACCGCTCCAAGGCCAACTCTCGAGGCATCACAGTAAACTGTATAAGAACCTGAACCCATAGGCAAAATCAATACCGGAGTTGTAGTCGTAGCTGACTTGAGCTTATGAAATCTCTCCTCACACTCCTCAGTCCACCTGAACTGAGCACCCTTCTGGGTCAGTCTGGTCATAGGTTCTACAATAGATGAAAATCTCTCTACGAAACGGCGATAGTACCCTGCCAAACCAAGGAAACTGCGAATCTCGGTAGCTGATGACGGTCTAGGCCAGCTCTACACTGCCTCTATCTTCTTTGGGTCAACCTGAATACCCTCACTAGACACCACGTGCCCCAAGAACGCTACTAAATCAAGCCAGAACTCACACTTCAAAATTTTCGCATACAATCTCTTCTCCCTCAAGGTCTGAAGCACAACTCTCAAATGCTGCTCATGATCCTCCCAAGATCGGGAATACACCAAGATATCATCAATAAACACGATGACGAAAGAATCCAGATAAGGCCGAAATACGTTGTGCATCAAGTGCATAAAGGTTGCTGGGGCATTGGTCAGCCCAAAACACATAACTATAAACTCATAATGACCATATCTAGTCCTGAAAGCAGTCTTCGAAATGGCTAACCCCCGAATTTTCAATTGATGATAATCGGAACGCAAGTCAATCTTGGAAAATACCCTGGCACCCTGCAACTGATCAAACAAGTCATCTATACGAGGCAAGGATATCGGTTCTTCACCGTAACTCTGTTCAGCTGCCGATAATCAATACACATACGCATAGAACCATCCTTCTTCTTTACAAACAACACCGGTGCACCCCAAGGTGACACACTAGGCCGAATGAGCCCCTTATCTAGGAGTTCCTGAATCTGCTCCTTTAATTCCTTTAGCTCTGCTAGTGCCATACCATATGGTGGAATAGATATAGGTTGGGTGCCTGGCACCAGGTCAATACCAAAATCAATGTCCCGGTCAGGTGGCATGCCTGGAAGGTCTGCAGGAAACACGTCCGAAAAGTCACAAACCACAAGAACCGAATCAATAACGGGAGTCTCACCACTAACATCCATCACAAAATCCAGATAAGATAAACACCTTTTGTCAACCATGCGCTGAGCCTTCAGGTAGGAAATCACCCTACTAGGCATATACTCAGAAGAACCTCTCCACTCAACCCTCGGACATCCTGACATAACTAAGGTCACGTTCTTAGCGTGACAATCAATAACAACATGACACGGAGATAACCAATACATGCCCAATATCACATCAAAATCGATCATGCTGAGTAACAGTAGGTCCGCTCGAGTCTCCAGACCCCTAATAGCTATCACACACGATCGATACACACTGTTCACAATAATAATATTTCCTACCGGAGTCGACATGTGAACAGAGGTAACTAAAGACTCATGGGGCATATGCAGAAAATGGGCAAAATATGAAGAAACATAGGAATATGTAGAACCAGGGTCAAATAAAGACAAAGAATCTCGGCAACAGACTGAGACAATACCTGCGATCACTGCATCAGAGGCTATATCATCTGGCCTAGCTGGAAATGCGTACATACGGGCCTGACCTCCACCTGCTCAATCTCCCCCTCTAAGGCGGCCCCTAGCTGACTGACTACCACCCCTGGCTGCCTGGGCGGGTGGTGAAGTAACTGGAGCTAAAGTCGAGGGCTGGCCCTTTGCTGAGAAGAACCACCGGGACAACGGGGATACTGCCTCCACATGTGACCAAGCTCTCTACACTCAAAACAACTCCCTGGAGCTGGAAGCGGGGACTGATAGAAACCCCTGACACCAGAATGGCCACTAGAAGATTCATGCATAGAAGAACTCTGAACTGGTGGTGCTCGAGCTGCACTCTGAGATGGGAGGGCACCAAATGAAGAACGGCATGACTGAGAACCACAGGGACCACGCCCCGAAGAAGCACCACTATACCCTGGGCGGACTAACTGAGGAGGCCTGAATGAACGACCTCTACCATGCTGAAACTGCCCCCTGGAAGGAGCACCACTAGAACTGCCCGATCCACGAGGCCTCATGGCCTCCCTCTCCTCCCACTCCTGGTGGCGAACCAACTCAATATCTCGAGCAATATCAACAACCTGATCGAATATAGCAACTGATACTCTCTCCGGAGTCATAAATAGGTGAAGCTGATAAGTGAGGCCATCCACGAACCTCCTAACCCTCTCCCTATCAGTAGGGACTAACTCAGTAGCATGACGAGCCAACCCCGACCTGAGAAGTAGCGGCAATTGCCTGAGCAAGGGTCGTACACACAGTCAAGATCTGAGCCAAGGTCTCATGAAGACCCGAGATAATAATAGGTACTGTCGGTGCCTGAGGCTGTCCCGTTGGAGCATCTGTGGCGGGAATCTGATCATGAATAGTATGGGTATCAACTGGCACTTCCCTGGCTGCTGCAGGAGCTGGACCCTACCTCTACCACGGCCTCGACCCCTCACTGATCTAGCTAGTTGCTAATCATCCTGATCGGTAGCGCGAGTCCTCACCATCTGTGAGAGAAGGAAACAACAGAAGTTCAGATTTCCAGAATCAAAAAAGTGGCACGACAGAATTCAAGAAAAATGATATTGTTCCTAAGGGTTCCGTAGCCTCTCGAAGATAAGTACAGACGTCTCCGTACTTATCCGCAAGACTCTACTAAACCTGCTCATGATCGTTGAGTCCTATGTAACCTAGGCTTTGATACCAACTTGTCACGACCCCAAATCCTAAATCGGTCGTGATGGTGCCTATCGTGGAACCAGGCTAGCCAATATTCATATAATTACAATTTCTTTCCAAAATCCCAACCAATATCAATATTTCGCAAGAGTATATAGAATTACTGAATCCATTAGGCAAAATAAACAGTTAACAATCTAAACCATCCCCAAAATCCGGAATCAACATGTCACGAGCATCTAAGAAATATACCAAAAAGTCTACTATTATAATACAAAACCTCCGAACGAATAACTAGGTACAACATAAGAAGGGAAAACAGAGATGCTGCGGACGCGGAACAACTACCTCTATATCCCGAACTCTTGCTCTCACGGAATAGATGACTAACGCTCAATATCAGCATTTGTATCTCCACACAGGGGTGCGGGGAGTAGTAATGAAAATAAATCAAGTCTAAGAGGCAAGAAACACAAACAAATCAATATCATTAGTTCACAATATGCACAGCCTTTCTTTTCAACAGTAAATACATAGGTATATGAAATCAACATGCCTTAAAAGCCAACTTCAGAAAATCCTTTGAAAAATGTGTTTCTCCAGCAATTTCAGAAATAAAAATAACTGAAGGATTTTGGTGTAAAATGAAATAAATCATAAGTAGCCCCTCGGGCAAAAACATGAATCATAAATCGCCCCTCGGGCAGAACATCACTCAGCACCTCACAACCACTCAGTATCAGCCCCTCGGGCAACCTCACTGTCACTCGGCACTCGGCACTCAGCACTCACACTTAGTAGCTACTAGCGCTCACTGGGGTGTGTACAGACTCCGGAGGGGCTTCTTCAGCCCAAGCGCTAATATCAAGCCACCTCGTGGCATATCGTATCCTCACAATCAGGCCCTCGGCCTCACTCAGTCAGAACTTCTCAAAAGCCCCTCGGGCGTATCAGTAAAACGGGGTAGTCGACCCAAAACATCATTTTTATATCTCAAAAATAGTGTAAATAAGGCTGAGTTTCGAATATAGTTAAGCACAATATGACTGAGTGTAAATCATAAATCAATATTGAGGAAATAGCAGTAAAAATCCCCCAAGGGGTCTAAACAAGTCGGCATGAGGCCCCATACATGGATTATAACCCAAATATAGCAATAATCTTTAAAACACAATTTAACATATGATTTGGAGTAAAATACGCAACTTAATAGTTGCCGCAGAGAGGACCAAGTCCAATCCAAAAATCAGTGCGCGCCACATACTCGTCATCTGATATGTGCGCCATTCTAAAAACAGTGAGAAATATGAAGTCCGGGGTTCCATACCCTCAGGACAAGATTTATAATCATTACTTACCTCTATCGGGCCACAATACTAATCTGCGATGCTCTTGCCCCTCAAAATGGCTCCCGATTGCTCCGAATCTAACCAAAACCAGATTAACATCATCAATATACGCTAAAGGAACACAACCCAATCAAAAACTATCAATTTAGACAAAATTCTCGAAATTCGGCCAAACCCGAGTCCCGGGCCCATGTCTCAGAATTCGATAAAATTTACATCACTAGAATCCTCATCCTCCCACAGTTCTATACATACCAAGAACACCAAAATCGGACTACAAATTTCCCATTCAAATCCTCAAAATAAAATTCCAATTCCATGCACTTAATTTCCCCAAATTTTTGGTTTAAATTCAACAATTTTCCGGTTTAATTACTTAGAAAATGACATAGAAACGAGTTATGAAGTTGAAAACCTTACTTCCAAGTGAGACCCTTTGATTTCTTCTTCAAACCCTCTCAAATAGCTCTAAACCCGCTTATCAATGGAGGAAAATGGACTAAATTTCGCAACAATGGGCTTTAAAACATTCTGCCCAACACTTATATCCCCTTCAGTGCGATCACGACTCTAGCCACGCGATCGCGATGCACAAACCAGACCACTCTACGTGATCGCATATAAACACACGCGATCGCATAGAACAAAACTCCATCCCCCACACGCGTCTCAGAACCTCTACGCGATCACACCAAAGTCCACGCGATCGCACTGCTTCACCTGCCCAACCTATTGGATCGCAATAATAACCACGCGATCACAAAGAACAAAATTCCTGCCCCACTCTTTTACTCTACGCGATCACGGATGAATCCATATGATCGTAGTGAAGAAATCATTGCTGCTAAAACACCAGAAAACAACAGACTCCTTAAGGCCAAAATGTGCCCGTTTGAGCATCTAAAATACACCCGAGGCCCCCGGGACCTCAATCAATCGTACCAACACACCCCATAACATCATTCAAATTTAGTCGAGCCTTCGAAAAACAAAAACAACACGAAAACACCAAAATTACATCAAATTCAAGCCTATGAACTTTGAAACTTCTAAATTTCGCCAATGATGCCGAAACCAGCCAAAACACATCTGATTGACCCGAAATTTTGCACACATAAATGACATTACGAACCTATTCCAACTTCCGGAGTTCCATTCCGACCCCGGTAGCCTATTTTCCACTGCCTACCGGACATCGCCAAAAACTAACTTTCGCCAATTCAAGCCGAATTCTACACCGGACATCAAAACTTCATTCCAAACACACTCCTAAGTCCCAAATCACCTAACGAAGCTATCCGAGCCATAAAATCCATATTCCGAGGTCGTTTACCCATAAGTTAACTCCCAGTTGACTTTTTCAACTATTAAGCTAATTTAAGATACTAAGTGTCCCAGTTCTCACCACGACCACTCGGAACCCGAACCAACTGACCTTACACAACATAAATAGGCTAAGCAATATATAATAAAGTAGAAATGGGGGAAATGAGGCTAATCTCACGGAACGACTGGCCGGGTCATTAAAGAACTTGTAAAAGGATATGGAAGGAAAGGAATCTCACTCAGGTGTATGGTCAAGATTTATATACAGAAAGCGTATGATTATTTAGAATGGGGGTTTCTTGAGCAGGTTCTCACAGCACTTAATATTCTATAGCAATTCCTAGCATGGATCATGACATGTGTCATTACATTGTCCTATTCTATTGCTATAAATGGCAAGCCAACATGTCTGTTTGATGAAAGAGGAGTCAGGGAAGGGGATCCACTATCGCCATATCTTTTTGTCCTGGCCATGGAATACTTTACCAGAATCTTAAAGACTTTGAAGGACAAACTTGTTTTATTTATCATCCCGTGTGAGAAGTTGGACATAGTGCAAGTTAGCTTTGCAGATGATTTGTTGTTGTTTTGTAGACGTGATGTGGTTTCCATTCAACTGATTTATGAATGTTTTCAACACTTTTCCAATTCCTTAGGACTTATTTCAAACCAATACAAAAGTTGTTTCTATTTTGGAGGGGTACTAGTGGATGTTCAACAACAGATTACCTAATGCCTAGGCTTCTCCCCTAGCACACTGCCATTCGGATACTTGGGGGTTCTATTAAGTACCAAAAGATTATCTATAGCTCAGTGTCAGCCCCTACTAGATAAGATGCTTACCAGAGTTAAACACTGGACCTCAAAGTTTTTATCTTATGCAGGAAGGTTAAAACTGATCAAAAGTATTCTGATTGGCATTCAATCCTTTTGGTCACAAATCTTTGCTCTACAAAAGAAGATTATTCTAAATATTGAGACCATTTGTAAGAGGCTTCTCTGGACAGGTGAAATAGAAGGTAGCAACAAGGCACTGGTGGCCTAGAAACAATTGTGCTGGACAAAGTCTGTAGGTGGATTGAACATCACTGATATCCTCACATGGAATAGAGCTGCAATCCTTAAGCAACTATGTAATTTGTGTAAGAATAAGTATCATCTATGGATATAGTGGATACATATATATTATATAAAATAACATGTGATATGGAATGTAAATATGAAACAAGCATCCTGGCTCATTCACAAAATACTAGGAGCTGCAAAGCATTTAGATGAAACAAATATAGGAGCGGGGGAGGTGATGAATACGAGAAGCTACTCCATCAGGGACACATATAATAAGCTTATAGGAGAGTTTTCTAAAGCTGAATGGAGGAGACTAATATGCAATAACAACAGTAGTCATAAATGGATATTTATCTTCTATCTAGCAATCCTGGGCAGATTATACACACGAGACAAACTTATTACTTGGGGAATATTAGCCAATCCATCATGCTCGTTATGCGAAGGAGGTACAGAAGATCATAATCATCTATTCTTCAGATGCACCTACTCAGCAATATTATGGAGGAAAATATTATACTAGATTGGTGTCAATAAAGATGTGATTGGGTGGAATGAAGAGGTAAAATGGGCTACAATACATGCAGTAGGTAAGCAACCATCAACAACAATATGCAGAATGCTCCTAACTTGTACCGTATATCATATATGGCAAAACATTAATGGAGAACTTTTCGCAAGCAGTAGAGAAGAAGTGAGGAGATGATTAAAACGATAATTCAAGAGGTCCATTGTCGAGGAAGCTTGAGTCCTAGTCTAGCTAAAAGATTTCAAGAATTAAACTTCTATCCTTAGCTACTCTATACTTAGATTTGGTGTTACTTAGTTTTGATGTTCCAAGGTTTGGGGCTACATGTCCAAACCTAGGCTGATAAAGATAGTTTTTTTTGTTATACTTGTAAATATTTCCCTAGTAATAAAAAACTAATTACCAAAAATAAAATGGCAAATCATTATACAACTCCCTAGAATCAGTAACACCGAGTCATGAGCTCTACAGTATGGATCTGCTAATACTAAAATATTGTCTGAAATAACAAAAACAAAAAACAACAACAACAACAGTAAAGAAAGATAGGAAGAGATGCAGGGGTTGTATATTAGGAAGTACTTGTACCTCGATGTCAACATCAAAGTGACAACTCAGCTCACAATGCTCAGCTGGGTCCCACTCTTGAATCTGCACAATTATGTGTAAGGTGTAGTATGGGTACAACCGACCTCATGTAATCAATAAGTATCATGACTAACGCCAAAATCCGTCCGTATAGTGCAAGAGCGCTCACATTTTATTGCTTACTCTTTCACTTTCATTTTTAAACCTCGACGAGGTAGTGGCAAGAATTCAAATGATACTAATTTAATAACTTGTATCGTTCATAAATATGAAAGAATGTAGCAACCGTATTGAAATCTAAGCATGAAATACAGGCACAACCAATCAGTGCATATAGAGAAGATGCGTGCAAGTCTTATAAGAATTCAACATCTAAGCATATAGACAAGACATGAGTCTATCGCCAATGAATAATCAACGTTTGCATATAGAGAAGATATGCATAAATAATCAAGCCAATGTGCACAAGTTAACATATAGAGAATATATGTATTTAGCCTTCATTCTTTAGTTCAAGCAGCATATAGAGAAGATATGCATAAAGAGGCATGTATACATTCCAAAACTATCATATAGAGAAGATATGCGATAAAATCATGTATATACCCAAGGTGTTATACACAAAAACAAATACTGATCAATTTTTATTATACCATGTGTACGACATCAAGAGAGAAACATGAGAGGACGACCCTAGGAGAATGGATCCTTATCCACATGTTGCAGGGACAACTCGTGTTGGCCGTGGGTATGTGTTGATTCATGACTATAGGGTGATTGCTTAAGCATTATGCCAGCGGAAGCCCTATAAGAATAATTATCCAGTGCATGATTTGATGTTAGCAGCTATTATTCAGGCTCTCAAGATTTGGAGGCATTACTTATAAGGCGTGTCTTGTGAGGGTTACATGGATCATCGAAGTCTTCAACATCTGTTTAAGCAGAAGGATTTGAACTTGAGGAAACAAAGGTGGTTGAAATTGTTGAAGGATTATCATATTACTATTCTTGTATAATCTAGTTAAGGCTAATGTTATCTCACATGTTGTTGGTGTCCTTGTTTGTGATACATGTTTGAGCTAAGTTGTGGCACATTAATACATTCCAAGCAGTATTTTAATTATTGGTACTGTGAGTTGTTGGCATATTGAGACTTGAGGAGATTGATGGTTGATCTTGGGCCATAGAGCCATGTTGATATTGGTATTGAGGGGAAGCTTGTGTCAAGGCCCCACATGGATCACTGACTTTTGATACGATTAGTGTTGCCTAGGATACACCCATCCATAGTAGGTAATAACCATGAGAGTGCAGGCACACGAGATGTGCTTTGTGAGAGACTTATGTCAGGCAACCGTACAATGCTAAGTTTGTATGTGTATGTGATGATTCAGGAGCATTGTACCAAGCACTGTGTGAGTGATATGAGTATTATTGAGGGGTACTTGTGTCATGCACTATGAATATGCCGAGACTTTGTACACTTGATGATTAAACTATGATGTTGTTAATTGTTGCATGCATATTGGTCATGCAAGCATATAGTTGTATTTTTATCATGCTAATTAGTATTTGATGTCTCGGAGATTTCAAGATAACATTATTTTTCCATTCGCAGACCTTGGATCCCCCTCCTTTATCTTATGTTCTTTTTTCTTAGACCTTAAAAAAATATTAAACTTTGTTCGAACTTTGTATTTAGTACTCTATAGAGCTCATGTACTCAATGCCACTAGATTTTGGGGTGGTTTCAGTTGTATTGTCATTTGACTTTAGCTATGTATGTTATTCTTCCATCTTAGATTATTTCATACTATTACTAAATTTTATTTTCGTACATTTGTCATTAGATTGCCTCGTAAGTGGTCTTCGACACCATCACACCTCTGGTGGGATTTTGGGTCATGATGTTTTCATAACTTGCATATCACCAATTGATCGAGCTTTTCTTGGATTGATTTTATCCATCCGTTGTCTTTAAGGGTTTCATCAATTCTTTTAGGCTCGAATTGAGAGATGGATGCAATATTTTGCTTTTTTGACCTCCTAATTTTCATCTGTTCTTGAGTATCACCAATTATGGATTTATGAGGATAACTTGGTTCACCTTTTCATCCATTTGACACAGTATCAACACAATTTTCCATTTTTTTATTGTGTTTTGGATACTATAAAGTTAAATTGCTCATTTTTGTAATGATTCGATCGGTCGTTTTGTGTATTTAAGCCTTATTCCCCTATTCGATGTTTCTCGTATGCTTATTTGCTATTTTGTGACTCACAAGGATAGTTGGTCTTATTTCGGAAAGAATTGGAAGATTTGGTTCCATGGTAGGAAGCTTAAGTTATAAGAGTTAACCGAGGATTGACTTTTGTGTAAAATATTTCAGAATAGTGTTTTAATGGTTCCAGTATGTTCGTGTGGTAATTTTGGGGCGTATGTCCGAAATTAGATTTGATGAAACTTCATGGTTTGGAAGGTTCATAGGTTTGATCGGGAGTAGACTTTAATGTTATCGGGTTCGGATTATTATTTCGCAAGTTAGAATAGGATCGTTATGTCATTTGGAATTTGTGTGCAAAATTTGAGGTTTTTTCGAGTTGGCTAGATGTGGTTCAGCTTGAGTTTTGACAGTTGAAAGTTTGATTAGTTCATTAAGCTTGAATTGAGGTGAAATTTGTGATTCCAATGTTATTTTGTGTGATTTGAGGCCTCAAGTAGGTTCGTGTTATGCTTTGGGATATGGTGGTGTGATTGGACGAGGTCTAGGGAGGCTCGGGAGTGTTCGGATTATTTTATGGGTAGTTCTAGTATGGTGTCTTCACACCTGCAAGGTTTGGACCATCGATGGGGGATGGTAGAAGTGTTTACAGGGTCGCAGAAGCAATGTTATGGCTGGACAGGAAAATTCGTAGAAGCGGAGAGCTGCACCAGAAGCGATTGCACAGGAGCAAGGAAGTTCACATAATCGAATCAGCGTGAGTGGGATATTTCTCGCATAAGTAAATGGTTGGGGGCCAATTGAAACTCGATGGAGCGAGCTTTTTGTCACGCAAGCGACGCCACATAAGAGGAAGATTTGGTCGCAGAAGTGAAAGTGCTAGGCAAAACATACTTTTATCGAGGATTAGCTTTATTTGGTTATATTTTGAGATTAGGAGCTCAGATTGGGGCGAGTTTTGAGGAAATTTCCACCCGCTTGGATTGAGTAAGTGTTTTTGACTAGAATTTGATTATTATTCATGATTCAATTTTTGGAATTTGTTTGGTGAATCTAAGTGAGAAAACTTGAGTATAGTCGAAAAACCTTTTTAAAATTAAAAATAGATATTTGAAGCTCGATTCGGAGTCCGATTTGGATGAAACTTATATATTTGGACTCATAGTTGAATGGGTAGTAGGGGTTTGTGACTTCTGTTGGATTCCGAGAGACAAACATGAGTTAACATTTTGGCTGACTTTTTGATATTTGATAAATATTGGAGATTTATGACTTGTAATCAATTCCTACAACCTTGTTTGATGTTATTGAGTTATTTTTTTCTAGATTTGACCTGGTCGGAGGCCGAATCAAGAGGCACGAGCTTATTAGAGTGTTGATTTGGCTTGTTTGATGTAAGTATCTTGCCTAATCTTGTGTGGGGAATACCCCTTAGGTTTTTACCTTAATTATTTATTCGTGTTATGTGAAAGGAGATGTGTACATGATGTGACGAGCACACGCACGAGCGCTATGTGTGGCTTATGACCGAATTAGACCTTAGGCTATTAATATGCCTTTAATTTAGGATGTGCTTCCTCTGAAACATGTTTATTTACCTTGTGGCGTGGAATTGATCACTACTATTGAATTTGCTATAGTAATTCTTTATATGTTAAACAGTCATCCACATTTTACTATTATCATGAGTTAACATTTTGATGAGTTAACATTTTGATGAAAAATTTGGCATTATTATTTTGTGATATTGTGGCACATATGGAAATGCTAGTCGGATTGGTTGGGTGGTGGCTCGAGGTCTATTCCATGCGATTGTCATTGATATTGTTATTGTGTTAGGGCGGAGCGATACAATTGGATATTATTATTGTGTCAGGGCGAAGCAACATGGATGGATATTGTTATTTTGTCAGGATGAGAGATAAGAGTGGATATTGGTATTATGTTAGGGCAGAGCAATAATGGTGAATATTGTTATTGTGACAAATATGTGTATATTGAGTGTTATATGGTTGTGTCTCTAGTTAATGACTTGATGTTAAAGCTGACCCTTACTTTCTTCGAGTTGTTATCACATGTTCTAATGAGATTGTTGATATTGTTTTCATCATATATATTCCACTGCTAGTTATTGATATATTGCACAGGTTAATTGACTAGTGAGTATCACATGAATTGAACCTCATCAGTAATTCACTATAACGACATGATAGGTCGTGTTGACTACTAGATTTATTTTTTGTGTTCCAAGACTTCTCATAGCTTGATTTAATAATGTATGACTTGCATACGTAGTTCACAACGTTTTTCAGAAAGTTTATGAGTGAAATTTTAAGGAAAATGTGATTTTCGGCTGTAAAACAACTATAGTTGATCACATCCAGCGTTTTTGATAAACGACCTAGGATTGGTGTTTTGACGGTTCCAATAGGTTCGTATGATATTTTTCGACCTGTACGCATGTTTGGTTGGGGTCCCGAGTGACCCAAGGCCATTTTGGCGCATTATGTGAAAAGTTGGAAAAGTGAGTTTTGAAGTTGAAAAGCTTGAGTTTTGATGATCGATTCTTGTGTTTTGATGTTGTTTTGATGATTTGAGTTAGCGAGAAAGTTAGTATGATTTTAGTACACTTGTCTGGATGTTCAAATTCGATCCTGAGGGGCTCAGGTGAGTTTCAGATGCCTTGTCTTGATGATCGATTCTTGTGTTTTGATGTTGTTTTGATGATTTGAGTTAGCGAGAAAGTTAGTATGATTTTAGTACACTTGTCTGGATGTTCAAATTCGATCCTGAGGGGCTCAGGTGAGTTTCAGATGCCTTGTCTTGATGATCGATTCTTGTGTTTTGATGTTGTTTTGATGATTTGAGTTAGCGAGAAAGTTAGTATGATTTTAGTACACTTGTCTGGATGTTCAAATTCGATCCTGAGGGGCTCAGGTGAGTTTCATATGCTTTGTGAGAATTTTGAAATGTTGATGAACCTCTGGTGCTAGTTAATCTGTAGGTCTCGCAATTGCGAGGACATGTACGCAAATTCAATCCTCGCATTTGCGATGTCAGGATTGCATTTTAGTTATTGGGCATGGTCGGGAGACTTCGCAATTGTGAAGTCAGTGGTCGCATTTGTGCACTGGAGGGAATCACATTTGCAGTCAATGCGTCACATTTGCCACTCAAGGTTGGGCTAGACAGCCTTCGCAAATGTGATGGCAGGCTCGCTTTTTTGATAGAGGTGACTTCGCATATGCAATTGTTTTAGAGAAACTGCGATAACAAAGAGGCTGAGACACTGATAGCATTTGTGATCAGTGGTGCTTCTACGATTGGTGCAATTGCTGCATCTGCAACTGGCTAACTATTGGGAATTTTGGGGCTTAACTCATTTTAAGCAATTTTTTAATCCTAGACTCCATAGAGGCAATTTTTGGAGAGCTATTTCTTCCCAAATTCATAGGTTAGTAACTTTAACTTATTTTCAATCAACTTCAATTATTTTTTTCATGAATTTTATCATCGAATATATGAACTTCAAAGTAGAAATGGGGGGTTTGGGTAGAATTTCAGAATTTTGTAAAAGGTTTAGACCTCGAATTGAGGTCGAACTTCGAAACAAACCATATATCTGTGCTCGGGGGTGAATGGGTAATCGAGATTCGACCTTAGTATTGGATTTTGACTATGTGGATCTGAGTTGACTTTTCAATTGTGAGATACCTGTAGTTGGTTGTCGTATTATTATATATATGTAGATAGGGTTACACATTGCAACAGTAAGCGTGTGTGTGTGTGTGTGTAATCGAGATTTGGCCTTAGTCTTGGATTTTGACCACGTGGGTCCGGGTTGACTTTTCAATTGTGAGATACTTGTAGTTGGTTGTATTATTATTATATATATGTGGATAGGGTTACACGTCACAATAGTAAGTGTGTGTGTGTGTGTGTGTATAAGTGTGTGTGTGTGGATTGGTTTGCACGCCACAACACTATTAGATATATGTGGATGGGTTGCACGCCGCAACAATATTATATATGTGGAGCGGGTTGTACGCCAAAACAGTATTATATATACATATATGTGAATTGGGTTTCACGCCGCAAAGGTATTAGTATTATATATATGGATTGGGTTGTGCACCATAACAAAGAGGTTGTATTGTGGTTATTCTTGGTTGTTGGTTTTCATTATCGTATTGTATTGCGAGACTGAGAAGTGATAATATTTGAGGCCCTCTCACTTTTTTTTCTTCTTATCATGTTAATTAGTTGTTTCTCTATTTCATTATTTTTTTTTCTGCTTATACACGTACATAATTACAGTAAGGGTCTTGTTATAGCCTTGTTACTACTTCATCGAGGTTAGGCTCGGCAGTTACAGAGTACATGGGGTCGGTTGTACTCATACTACACTTCTGCACTTTTGGTGCAGATCCTGGTGTTGGTCCCATCAGCACGCAGCGGTGATTGCTCGAACCCGTCCTTTCAGGATACTTGAGGTAGAGATGCACATTGATTGCAGACCTTGAAGTCTAGACAACATTGTGTGTGGATTAACTATATATTTTAGAGCATATCAGTCTTAATTTATTAAAATGTTGTTTTTAAATTGGTAA
Source organism: Nicotiana knightiana (assembly GCA_005239525.1). NCBI lineage: Eukaryota > Viridiplantae > Streptophyta > Magnoliopsida > Solanales > Solanaceae > Nicotiana > Nicotiana knightiana. Next base: position 58,450 of record ML370470.1, on the reverse strand, counting down.
ATTGTGTAATTGTTTAGCTAATGTTGGCTTGCCTAGAAAGCAGATATTAGGCGCCATCACCGTGGTTGGGAATTTGGGTCTTGACATTCAGCGAGGTTAGTCTTGATACTTACTGGGAACCGATCGTGGTGTAATCATACTATACTTCTGCACATTTTTGTGCACATCCAAGTGTTGGAAACAGGAGAGAGTGAGAGCTTACATCGACCATGAGGATTCAAGGTAGAGATGCATGTTGTCGCAGTCCCTTCGAGTCTCATCCTTATATTGATACTATTAATTTTATATTCGAATAGTATTGTATTTTGAATATTCCACATGTACTCAATTAGAGCTCATGAATTTGTACTACGTAGTCCTGGGGAGATGTATTGAGTATTGCCACTTGGCTTGTGCTAATTCTATTTTCGCTTTTATATTAAACTCTGATTTATTATATCATGTTTTATTGATTTAAAATTTTTAAGTTATAGGCTTACCTAGTCTTAGAGATTAGGTGTCATCATGACCTCTTTAGTGAGATTTGGGTCATGAAAAATTAGTATTAGAGATATAGGTTCATAGGTTCTACGAGTCATGATCAAGTTTAGTAGAGTCTTGTGGATTAGTATAAAGACATTTGTACTTATCTTCGAGAAGCTACCTGTCACGACCCAAAATCCTACCTTAAGGATCGTGATGCCACCTAGTTCCTAGGATTAGGTAAGCATATCACATAGTAAGATTAAAAGAAGCCAATAAAACTTAAATATTAATTAAAGCAGAAAAGTACCACAACATAACCAGAAGGGGAATACAATAATTACATAAATCCAAAAATCCGATAATAATGAGTAATAAGCTCTAAGGAGAATACACAAGAAATCTCAAAATACAACACTATTTGGAAATACAATAAACAATAGTAAAAGAATAGTAGAAGGTGATTCCGAAGCCTGCGAGCTGAACAACATGTATTCCTTGAAGTCTCCACAACTCACGAAAAACTCTAGCGACCAACACGATCTGAGGTACCTGGATCTGCATAAAATATGCAGAAGCGTAGTATGAGTACACCACAATCGGTACCTAGTACGTATCAAGACTAACCTCGATGGAGTAGTGACGAGGTTCAAGTCGAGACACTCTCTAGAAAATAACTTATGTAGAATATCAATATGAAACAAACAACGAAAAGCATAACCAGCTGGATAGAAACAAAGAATAGGCATATGATCACGAAAAATAAACCAAAACATGTAAAACTAAAGTGAAATCATTTAAGAAAATCAATGACATGTACAAATCATCAAGCCATTCCAACACAAGAATGACAACAAGAATCACTCTGATGCACCACATAACATAATCACAAGTCCCCTATATAGCTTCATGTACATAATCCCCCTTATCTCGTCGCGTGTGAATCACTATGAAGTATTTTCCCTTACTTGCAACACGTGCATAAGCCCCCTTATCTCGCCGCATGCCCATCAATAACACTGCCCCTTATGCCGCAATATGTGTATCCTGTCACAATTATACTCCACACAATAACAATTATCCTGAACAACATGTACACATGTGCAACAACATCACAACAACATCAAAACTAATGTCACAACAAGATATAGCCACTTGCTCAACAATAATGTGTATAAGAATCATAACAATAATATAAGGGTGTGGGAGTGAACAATAAAATAAAAGCATGTTCCATATAACAAACAACTCCAAATCAAGGCGTATTAATAGCCTAAGGTCTAATCGGCTACAACCAACACATACGCCCTCGTACGCTCACCTTATGTACACGTCGTTTCACATAGCACAAATAATGCAAATTATACCCATCATAAGGGGACATTCACCCATACAAAGATAGACAAGATACTTACCTCAAATAATCTAAGTCAATAATCTAAGAAGTCCTTCCCGTGCGAATCACGTGGACGTCTCGAATCTAGCCAAAACAACTTAATAGTATCAATAAAAGCCATAAGAAACAAGCCCATTGATTCAATTATGCAAAGCCAACCTAAAAAGTCAACCTTGGGCTCGCACCCCGGGATCCGAAAAAACTCACAAATTCCGACCACTCATTCTCATACGAGTCCAAATATATGTGTTTCATTCAAATCCGACCTCAAATAGATCTTCAAGTCATCACTTCTTACTTTAGAAAAGTTTTTACTAAAATATTCAATTTCTTCAAATTGATTCATCAAACAATTGCTAAATTCAAAGTTAGAATCATAAAATATATACAAATCCGAGTCAAACATACTTACCCCAATCCAAATCATAAAACGTTTCTAAAAAATCGCCCAAATCCGAGCTCTATAACTCAAAATGTGATAAAATAACAAAAACCCTCAAAATATAGTACTTAAGTGGTTTGCCTAGGTATAAACATTGCAATCGCGGGACATACACCTCAATCATGAAGACAATATTCCCCGTTATTGGCCCTCCTACGTGAATGCGAGACAACCATCACGAACGAGATGCTCAAGTTACTGGGGCATATGCGAATGCGGCCTATCACACACAAGCCCATCCCCCAGCCATACTTCCTCTATGCGAACGCATCCCCCCTTCACGAATGCGAAGGACACTACCTCTCTAGCTCTGCGAACGTGACCCCTTCTTTGCAAATGTGAAGAACAACATTGCATGACACCAAAATAACCTCCACAAATGCAACTTCTTAGTCGCGACTACGATGAAGGAAACCAGATATCAGCCATCAACAATTCAAAACAAGAGGAAATGGCATGAAACCCTTCTGAAACCACCTAAGGCCCTTGAGACCACGTCTAATCAAAACAATCAATACCAAAACATAACAGGAACTCTCTCGAGGCCACAATCATGCCATATAACATAAAAAGTACGAATCACGCCTCAATTCAAGCCCAATGAACTAATGAGCTTTCAACTTACAAAACTCATGCATAATCATATCAAATCAACTCGGAATGACCTCAAATATTGCATGCAAGTCCCAGATGACACAACTGACATACCAAACTCCCGAAATCGCAATCCTAACCCAATATCAACAATGTCAAGCCTTGGTCAAACCTATCAACCTTCCAAATCTTCAATTTTCCAACTTTCGCCAATTCAAGCAAAAATAACCTAGGAACCTCCAAATACAAGTTCGGGCATACGCCTAAGTCCCAAATCACCATACGAAGCTATTGGAACCATCAAAACACCATTCCAAAGTCGTCAACATGAAAGTTAAACTCCGGTCAACTCTAACAACTTAAGCCTCTAACCAAGGGACTAAGTGTCCCAAATCAATCCAAAACTCTCTCGAAACCAAACCAACAAACCTCACAAGTCATGTTACCACAAATAAGTCTATGTATAACATTAAATAGGGGAAAAATTGCTAAAATACTCAAAATTACCAATCCGCTCATTACTTTCTCCCTCTCTTAAATAAAATTTCGTCCTAGAACGAGTTTAGAGGCATACCTGAATTTCCAAAAAGGTGAGGATATCGGCTCCCTATATTATGCTCTGTCTCCCAAGTTGCTTTCTCAACCGCTTGACCACTCCATTGAACCTTCACGAATGCAATGTTCTTCGACCTAAACTTCCGGACATGCTTGTCTAAAATAGCGACCTGCTCCTTAACATAGGTCAAATCCTTGTCCAATTGCACTGAGCTGAAATCTAACACGTGTGACAGATCACTATAATACTTTCGGAGCATGGAAACATGGAACACCGGATGAACTCCCGGTAATCTGGGTGGCAAAGCAAGTTTGTATTCCACCTCACCCACTCTCTCAAGAATCACAAAAGGACCAATATACAGAGGGCTCAACTTTACTTTCATCCAAAACCTCACACCCTTCATGGGCAAAACTTTAAGTAGAACCCTCTCGCCCACCATGAATGCCATATCACGAGCTCTCCTATCGCATAACTCTGTTGCCTTGGCTATGCTGTACAAAGTCACTCCTAAATCCACGTCACCTTCTCCAAAGCATCACGGACCAAATTAGTTCCCAACAACTAGCCTCGCCAAGCTCAAACCAACCAACCATAGAATGGCATCGCCTCCCATATAAAGCCTCGTAAGGAGCCATCTAGATACTCGAATGATAGTTGTTGTTTTAGGTGAAATCTACTAGCAGTAGAATTTGATCCCATGAACCCTTAAAATTAATGAAACAAGCACGGAACATGTCCTCCAAAATCAAGACAATATGCTTGGAATATTATCTATCTAGGAATGAAATGTTGTACTTAGCTCGACCTATGTTCCCAAATCACGCTTCACAGCTCCCCAAAATTGCAATGTGAACTATGTGCCTCGATCCAAGATAATAGACACCGACACACCATGAAGGCAGACAATCTCACGAGGATAAATCCGAGCCAGTTGCTCCGAATAGTAGGTAGTCATGACTAGAATAAAGTGTGCAGACTTGGTCAGTCTGTTCACGATGACCCACACTGCATCAAATATCCTTAAGGTCCATGGGATTCCAACTACCAAATCCATAGTGATACACTCCAGCTTCCACTCAGGAATATCAAGTCTCTGAAGAAAACCACCTGGTCTCTGATGCTCATACTTAACCTGCTGACAGTTCAAATACCGATCCACATACTCCATAATATCATTCTTCATTCTTCTTCACCAATAGTGTTGCTTCAAATTATGATCCTTCTTTGTGGCGCCCGGATAAATGGAATACCGTGAACTATAGGACTCCTTAAGAGTAACTCACGCAACCCATCCACATTTAGAACACAGATCTGAACCTGCAACCTCAACACCCTATCATCCCTAATAGTCATCTATTTAGCATCATTGTGCTACACTGTATCCTTAAGGATAAGCAAGTGGGTATTATCATCTTGACATGCCTTGATGCACTCAAATAAAGAAGATCAAAACCATGCAAGCAAGAACCCAGCTAGGCTTCGAAATATATAACCTCACAAATTTATTGGCCAAATCCTAAACATCCAAAGATAACGGTCTCTCCCCAACTGAGATAAAAGAAAGACTCCCCATGCTCTTAGTATTCCTACTCAAAGCGCCGACCACCATATTGGCCTTCCCTGAATGATAAAGAATGGTGATATCATAGTCCTTTAGTAGCTCCATCCACCTTCATTGCCTCAATTTCAGATCCTTTTGACTTAATAGGTGTTGTAGACTAGTGTGATTTGTGAACATCTCACATGACATGTCGTAAAGATAGCTCTTCCAAATCTTCAGGGCGTGAACAATGGCTGCCAACTCCAAATCGTGCACTGGGAAGTTCTTCTCTTGAGGCATCAACTGACTAAAAGCATAACCAATCACTCCACCGTCTTGCATCAACACACAACCTATCCAATGCTAAAGAATAATACCAGACTGTATAAGAACCCGATGTTGAAGGCAAAACCAGAAATGGAGCTGTAGTCAAGTGCAGTCTTGAGCTTCTAGAAACTCTCCTCACACTCGTCAGACTACCTGAATAGGGCATACTTCTGATTTAATCTAGTCAAAGGAGTTGTGATAGATGAAAAACCCCTCGACAAAATGGCGATTATACCCCAAGCCTCGATAACTCCGGATCTCACTAGTGGCACAAGGTCGGGGCCAACTATGAACTGCCTCAATCTTCTTCGGGTCCACCTTAATCCCCTCATCAGAAACCACATGGCCCAAGAATGACACCGAATCAAGCCAAAACTCGCACTTGGAGAATTTAGTGTATAGATTCTTCTCTCTCAAAGTCTGGAGCACGATCCTCAAGTGATGCTCATGATCCTCCCGGATGCGAGAGTACCCCAACATATCATCAATGAACATGATGACCATGGAATCAAGATACGGCTGAAACAAATTGTTCATCAAGTGAATATGGGCTGCTTGGGCATTGTTCAGGCTGAAAGACATCACCAAATACTCATGGTGGCCATAACGGGTCTTAAAAGTCATCTTCAAAATTTGAAGCCCGAATCTTCAACTAATGATACCCCGATCTCAAATAAATTATCAATACGCGGTAGTGGCTAGTTGTTCTAGTCAATACACATCCTCATATAACCGTCTTTATTCTTTAGAAATAAAACTAGAGCACCCGAAGGCGAAACACTCGGTCTGATGAAACCCTTATTAAATAACTCCTAAAGCTATTCCTTTAAATCTTTCAACTCCGTTGGTCCCATTCCATATGGTAGAATAGATATGAGTTGAGTACTCAACACCAAGTCAATACCAAAATCAATTCCCTATCGAGAGGCATGCTCGATAGGTCTTCTAGAAACACATGTTGAAACTCTCTCACTACCTGAACTAACTCAACGGTAGGAGTATCAACATTAACATCCCTTACAAAGGATAATTATGCCAAGCACCCCTTCTCAACCATCCGTTGTGCCTTTATGAAAGACACCACCCTACTAGGAACATGACCCAATGAACCCCTTCACTCCAACCTCAGCAACCCCGACATCGCCAACATCCCAGTCTTAGCGTTACAATCAAGAATAGCATAATATGGTGACAACCAATTCATATCCAAAATCATATCAAAATCCTCCATATTGAGTAGCAGAAGGTCAACCCTAGTCTTATAACCCCCAATAGTGACCAAACAAGAACGGTAGACATGGTCTACCATAATAGAATCTCCAACATGCATAGACACATAAACAGGGGTACTCAAAGAATCACAAGACATATCCAAATAGGATGACACATACAAATAAGTGGATCCCGGATCAAATAAAACTGATGCATCCCTATAACAGACCAGAATAATACATGTGATGACAAAATCTGATGCTACAGCCTCAGTCCTACTAAGAAAATCATAACAACGAGCTTGGCCTCCCCCTTTAGAACAACCTTGACTTGCCTATACTCGATTTTAAGTTGGCCGTGCAGGTGGAGTAGTAGCTGGAGCAGAAACCATATCTTGAGCGCCATGTAGAGGTCCAACATTTCGAAGCCTGGGAGAATCTCTCACAATGTGCCTGGTATCACCATACCTAAAACAACCCATCTGGGAGCGCGACTGCTAGTATTGAGTCTGAACCGAGTGGAAAGAATTACTGTAGGAACCCCGTGTAGGAGGAGCACTGGAAGATGGATGTCCAACATGGGTGCTCTGAGGTCCCTAAATAGCTGGAGCACTGCGTGTACCTCAAGAGCAGAATAAACTAGTGTCACGACCCCAAATCACAACTGGCCGTGATGGTGCCTATCGTGATACTAAGCTAGCCAATTTACTGAAAATAATGAGATGATTTTTCATTTAATACATCAAATATCCTAATTTTCATAATAATTCTGTTTCTTAAGCATTTAAAAAAAACAATAAAAATGATTAGAACATCTAAGCACGGTCCCAATATCTGGAGTCAACCGTCATGAGCATCTAAGAAGTGATACAGTCTAATACAAATCCTCTGCTACAACAAATATGGGAATGTAAAGTACAAATGATAGAGTAGGAAGGAGAAAGAGTAGGCTGCGGATGCCGAGCAGCTACCTCACAATCTCCGAACAATGCTCCAAATGGGGTAGCTCAACTATCGCTCTGCCCCGGTTCCTGAATCTGCACACAGGGTGTAGGGAGTAACGTGAGTACGCCAACTCAGTATGTAACCAAAGTATCTAAAAACATGAGGGTAGTGACGAGCATTTATAAATCATGAAAATCTGTATAATAAGTGATTGTGGAAATAAGTAGATCAAGTTAGAAATTTACATTTCCGAGTATTTCATAAAACTCCAGTTTCCATTTAAAAATCTCGTAAAAAACATTTATCCAACATTTATCATCAGAGGCTCAATGTAAAGAAGAGTGATAAACAGTGGTTTCATAAAATATAAGCCCCTCAGGCACAGTATCGCTCACAATAAAGCCTCTCGGGCAAGCCTCTCAGTCACTCGTGACTCTACTCTCATAAGTCAATGCTTACACTCAGCACTCTCACTCATCAGGTACCATATAACAACTGTTGCAGCGTACAGTCCGATCAAATACGTATATATATATATATATATATATATATATATATATATATATATATATATATATATATATATGGCGCGCAACCCGATCCATATATAATGTATATTGCTGGGGGGTGCAGCCCGATCCATATAACATATGTTGCGGCGTGCAGCCTGATCCATATAATAGGTCGATTGCGCTCACTAGGGGTGTACAGACTCCTGGAGGGGCTCCTTCAGCCCAAGCGCTATATTGTTGCGGCGTGCAACCCAATTCAATATATATATATATATATATATATATATATATATATATTGTTGCGGCTGCATCCACATATAATGTATATTGATGCGGCGTGCAGCTCGATCCACATATATAATGTATATTGCTGTGGCGTGCAGCCCGATCCACATATATAATATATATTTTGCTGTGGCATGCAGCCCGATCCATAACTATCCCCTCATACTCGGCCCTCAGACTTATTACATATATACTCATATCTGTCCTCATACTCATATACTCGGCTCTTGGCCTCACTACATATATACTCATAACTGGCCTCATATACTCGGTGCTCGCCCTAACACATATATATTGTTGCGGCGTGCAGCCCGGTCCATAGTCATCCTCACATACTCGGCTCTCGACCTGACTCGGTCACCCTCACAAGCCACTTAGGCAATTCATCTCAACTCGCGGGTCTCAGCCCAAAATACTTTTTTGAGTTTTCAAAGCAGTGCTAACAGGGAAAATAAAAACAAGTAGAAAACATGACTGAGTTCACAATTGTTCTATCAGGATAGTGTAAGAATAGTGTAACAGGTCGGCACAAGGCCCCAATCATGGAAAATACCCCTGAGGGTCTAAATAGGTCAGCACAAGGCCCCAATCATAGAAAATACCCCTGAGGGTATAAACAGGTCGTCACAAGACCCCAATAATGGAAAATACCCCTGAGGGTCTAAACAGGTCGGCACGAGGCCCCAAACATGGCTCACAGCCGATAAACAAGTATAAATTTTTAAAATGCAGGATATCATAAGGTTTCAAATCGAATACGCGGCTTAATAATCGCTACGGGACGGACCAAGTCACAATCCCTGCATACCCCCACGCTCGTCACCTAGCATGTGCGTCACCTTATTTACCACAACAATATCAAATACCGGGGTGTCATACTCAGGTTTAGAGTTACAATCGTTACTTACCTCAAAACAACCCAAAAGCTACTCTGTGATGCTCTTGCCCCTCGAATTTGGCTCCCAAAAGCTCCGAATCTAACCAAAACCATATTAACGTCATCAATATACGCTAACGGAACAAAACCCAATCGAAAGATATAAGTCTTTTAAGTTTTTTTAACACAATTCTCGAAATTTGCCAAATCCAGCCCTCGGGTCCACATCTCGGAATCCGATAAAAATTACATCACAAGAATCCTTATCCTACCACGAATCCGTACGTACCAAGAACATCAAAATCGGACCACAATTGCCCACTTAAATCACCAAAAGAATTTCAAAATTCTTCCTCCCATTTTTCCAAAATTTTCTACTTAATTCCTCAAATTGCATGGTGAAAATCAAGACAAATTCATGAAATTGAACCAAAAATGATTGAAGAACACTTACCACAAGAATCCCACTGAAAATCTCGTCCAAAATCTCCTTCACCCGAGCTCTCAAATGGAAAAATGAGTTATGGCCAAGAACCCCCGAAATTAGAACTTAAACTGTCTGCCCAGACTATTACTCTATGCGATCGCGGAAGAAGGCATGCGATCGCGAAGAACAAAATGCTGCCCAACCAAACTTACCCTATGCGATCGCAGAAACACCAATGCGATCGCGAAGAACCACCTCTCACAACTATGCGATCGCGACCAGCTCTATGCGATTGCATAGAGCAAATTCCAGCACCACACTGCCACTCCAATTCTACTATGCGAACGCGACCATCACCATGCGAACGCAGTGACCAAGACTGCTCACATTACGCGATTGCACTCCTACATACGCGATCGCAATTCAAAAAATCCACCTGGCCTCAACTTACTCTACATGATCGCGGATGAAATCACGTGATCGCAAATGAACAATCACTGCTGCGAAAACACCAGAAAAACCAGCAATCTCTCAAAGACCAAAAATGTCCATTTGAGCATCCGAAATACACTCAAGGCCCTCCGGACCTCAACCAAACCTACCAACATGTCTCATAACATCATTCAAACTTAGTCGTGCCTTCAAAACACCAAAAACAATGCAAAAACACCAAAATGACATCAAATTCAAGCTCATGAACTTTGAAATTTCTAAATTTCGCCAAAGATGTCGAAACCATCCAAAACACATCCGATTGACCTGAAAATTTGCACACATATCCTAAATGACATTACGAACCTGCTCCAACTTTCATAATTCCATTCCGACCCCGATAGCCTACTTTCCCCTGCCGATCAAAAATCGCCAAAAACTAACTTTCGCCAATTCAAGCCTACTTCTACACCGGACATCCAAACTTCATTCCGAACACACTCCTAAGTCCCAAATCACACAACGAAGCTATTAGAACCATAAAATCTGCAATCCGAGGTCATTTACTAAGAAGTCAACTTCCAGTTGACTTTTTTTTTTCCACTATTGAACCAAGATAAGAGACTAAGTATCCCATTTCTCTCCAAAAATCGCTCTGATCCCGAGCCATTTAGTCAAACACAGCCTAATGAAGCTGAACCACATATAATGAAGCAGAAACGGGGGAAACGGGGCTAAACTCTCGGAACGACCGGCATGGTCGTTACATCATCCCCCACTTAAACCTACGTTCGTCCTCGAACGTGCCAAGAGTTGTTCTTCAACACCTTCGAACTGTCGCGTAGCCTACCATGAAAATACTGGGGGTGATCCCATGTCACCCTATCCCATATAGGTCCAATAACATAACATAGTTGAACTTTCGAAATCAAACCTGACCCATAAACCTTAGAACAAAATTTCCACTTGTGAAGTAATATACAAGATAAAATTCCACAACTATAAACTGAATAGGTCTGAACTTGCTGGATCAAGCCATATACGCACCCCAGATGAAATCACATAATACACCGCATGACTCAAACACTCATAGCGATAACTCTTAACCACAATAACTGCTCAGACAACTCAATACCGGTACATAACCTCTTATCAAGAAACGCCTCGCTCTAACACCTTCATATACTACCGATGATAAAAGAAAAACATGGAAACTAACAACCATTCGTCCGATCAGTTAGACATGAAGCTCCCCTTCCCAAACAGGAAATTATAGCAGATTTCTAAGTCGACTCCCGATATTTATCCTTCCAACTATGCTGTAGATAATTCTGGAAATATTCATTCTAGGTCCAATGACCTCTTATCATCCAACACGACCACTCTGATGACATGACCCATCGATAAAATTCGAATTCAGAACATGTGCAACTCGTGCACTTAATAGCAACATCCCAATGTAATCAAATTATATAAAAGATTCACACACGAGATGACTATCCTGCCATTAACAATTACCACCCCAACATCATGCTAAAATCCTGGCACACATCGCACAAATCAATACATGCGAATCCAATACAAAAAGTCATAGCCCTACATAACCTCCGCTACACTACACGATCTCATCCAAATGCTGGTCCACATGAAATACTACAAGCCATCTGGCTCAAAATAAATAACCATTCGAAATTCATCATCAAGTACTCAAAGTGCATTGCAATAACCATGGAGAAACCGGACGATACCATGCCATACGAATCAGAAAGTGCATAATCAATATGTCTCAATCCCGCAATACTCAATACTTACCTTACTCAACTCCAGCTATAAAGCCCGATTAGAACCGCACCATGTGTGCATATAAACAATAATCACCACTCCCCGCAACGCCGAAGGGCAACTCATAGATCACTCTAGAACATGACTAAACTCAATCACAATCAAATGGTACATTCCTCAATAATAGAAATTCGGAGTCAGCAATTCCGACCCGGTGTAGAACACACACTCATACGAGCCTACCAATAACCCTGAATCAACTATGGTCACTCATAACAGATAGATAAATTACCGAAAAGTTCACAATGACTGAGTCATGGTACATACTAACATCCGACTAGATTTGCTCGCATCTTCACAATTCACTACCACAAAATAACCTGTTTATGAGAACTCTCAGTCTCGAAGTCCATGAAGCGCACGAATTACTATATCTAATCTCAATTCCATCGCTCAAATACGCACAACCCTAATATTTAATCATTCAATAGAACCCATTTACCCAATAGAGTACATAACGACCTGTATCGAAGAATTTCCATTACTCAAGTCATTCCCAGAATCCACCTCTGCACGTCATAACCGATACACCAATATACTTCGAACTAAATCCAATACGGCACATAATCGTGTAATCAACGTGTCTTTAACAAACTCCCCCACTTGGCTCAAAGACAACGATCAAGACAAACAATAACTCACAATTCCCATAATAACACAACCCGTCTAACAACTCAAGTCATCTGCAAATCTCGCATTCACATTGTAATAGTCATGCCAACTTACACAAGCAATCTAAACCCAATTACAACATATATCATTTACTGGTAGAAGAGAACTTACTACCAAACAACATAAGGATCACACATTGTGACGACCCGATCGGTCGTCTTAAGAATTAATGCCTCGATCCCCTGTTAACTGTTTTCCCCAAGTGTATTTCTGCTAAATTAAATTTCCGAGACGTTCGGTTTTGAGTTTCGGAGAGTTTTGGGACATTTAGTCCCTAAATGAGAGCTTAAGTGTTGGAAAGTTTCCCATAGTTGTAGCAGTGTGAAGACGGACTTGGAATGGAAATTTGATGGTTACGTTAGCTCTGTTAGGTGATTTTGGGGTTGGGAGCATGTTCGGAATGTATTTTGGAAGTCCGTTGCTCATTTAGGCTAGAAATGCCGAAGTTTGAATTTTTGGAGTTCCCGGTCCGATAGTGAATTTTTGATCCGAGGGTCTGAATGGAATTCCGGAAGTTGCAGTAGCTCCATAATTTCATTTGGGATGTGCGTGCAAAATTTGAGGTCATTTTGATAAGTTTAGACGTGTTTCGGCGTCAGATGTGAATTCTAGAATTTTCCTAAGTTTCTAGGCTTGAACCTATGCATAATCGATGTTTTTGATGTTATGAGATGTGTTTTTAAGACTCGACCTAGTTCAAATAAGGTGTTAAGGTTGATTGGTGGTTTTGGTTGAGGTCCCGGGGGGCCTCGGAGTTATTTCAGATGCTTAACAGGTGAAAATTTAGAATTTTGCTACTGCTGAACCAGGCCTCTTCTGGTGTCTTCGCACCTACGAAGGTTTTTCCGCAGGTGCGGACTCACAGGCGCGTGAGGTTGATCGTAGGTGTGATAGAGAGAAGATTTGACCAGTGGTCGCAGGTGCGACCTGGGTTCCGCAGGCGCGACCAAACGACTGCAGGTGCGGCCCCAGTGTAACTTAAGTGATTTCCGCACCTACGATGCTTTTTCCGCAGGTGCGGTACCGGGGGTGCGGTGATCGAGCCCGCAGGTGTGAATCCCCTGTATGTTTTATTCCAAAAATCCGAGAGTTCATCTCATTATTCTAAAAATCGGGTAAGGGCTCAAGAAGTGGCGATTTTCTGTGGGTTTTGAAGAGAAGGATGATAGGTAACATTTTCTAATCCTAAATCATTGTTAGACCATTAATTCCTATTGTTTTCTTTAGTTTAATTATCAAAAATGGGGGGAAACCATAGGGAAATGTTGTGATTTTTCCCAACCCGAAATTCTAAAAAATTTATGGGGTTTTGGCATCGGATTTCGATTATTTCTGGTTGATTGAGTCCGTGAGTGTATGGGTGTCCGAAAAATATAACTTTTACCCGATTCCGAGTCGTGGACCCGAGGGGAATTTTGGTCATTTTACATAATTTCGCGTCTTAGCTTAAATTAAACAGTGAAAAATCAGTTGCATGAGATGTTATTTACGATATGTAATTGGATTGTATAGATTTGGGCCATTTGGAGTCGGATACTCATGGAAAACGTGTGGTTTCAAGTTGATTTTGAGCCGGTTCAAGGTAAGTGGCTTGTCTAACCTTGTGTGGGGGACCTTTCCCCTTAGGATGTGGTAATTGAATGCCTCGTACGTGAGGTGACGAGCACGTACTTGTGCTAATTGTTGAAAATCCGATTTTACTTTAAATATTTAGACTGAGTTTATTTCTTATCTACTTTATTCTACTTGCGATTATAGCCTATGTTATTTTAGAAAAGCATGTGTAGTTGACTTGAATTGCCTATTTGCTTAAGTTGCTTTAATTGTACTACGTGAAGCATGTTAGGCTAGAACTACTTGTTGCCTCATATTTTTGCACTCTATTTCTGAATGTCTTCTTGTTGTGGCTGCGTATTTACTTTGGACTACGAGAGGGTATCCAGTGAGATCCCCCTTCATATTTACTTTTGACTAGGGAACAGTATCCCGTGAGATCCCTCTAAAAATTTACTTTGGACTACGGGACGGTATCCCGTGAGATCCCTCTGCAAATTTACTTTGGACTACGGGACAGTATCCCGTGAGATCCCCCTGCATATTTACTTTGGACTATAGGACGGTATCTCAGGAGATCCCCCTGCACATTTATAGCTGGACTACGGGACGGTATCCCAGGAGATCCTCCTGATATACATATGATGGACTACGGGACGGTATCCCGGGAGATCCACTAGACAGTTGAGAAAAGGACTACAGGACGGTATCCTGGGAGATCCTCATTGTTACCTTTGTTATCGAGTTGTTCATATTTCGTGTTTACTCTATTCTTGTGTTTGTCATTTCCTTGTTTGACCTATCTTATTTCATGACTGTATTCATTATTTTTGTCTGTATTTTATACTGTAAATTCCTATTATATTGTTTAACCTCAGTAGGGCCCTGACCTTCCTCGTCACTACCCGACCGAGGTTAGGCTTGGAACTTACTGAGTACTGTTGTGGTGTCTCATGCCCTTTCCTGCGCATGTTTTTCATGTGCAGATCCAGGTGCCTCTACTCAGGCGCACTATCCTCGAGGTTGAGAGATACAGTAGAGACTTCGAGGTACATCTGTCGCGTCCGCAGACCAGGAGTCTCTATCTTATTTCAGCTTTTTGTGAAAAGTTATCCTTTCTTACAGTTGTATAGACATTCTGGAGTTAGAGCAGTGTATTATATTCTGTTAGCCTGTGGTTCCCGTGAGTTTCCGGGTTTTGGGGTGATATTGTAGACCTCCGTAGTATTTTGGTTTGTATATGCCAAGTGGCATTTATATACAGTCTTTCTTTTAGATTTTTCAGCTTTCTTTTACTTAATTATTCTGCAAATTATGTTGTCATTCCGAATTTCTAGACTTACCTAGTTATAGGGACTAGGTGCCGTCACGACATGTTCACGGAGGGCGAACTGGGGTCGTGACAAGTTGGTATCAGAGCTCTAGGTCATAGGAGTCACGGAACACATGCCGGTTATTTAAAGTCTCGTTGATTGGTACGGAGACGTCTGTACTTATATACGAGAGGCTATGTAACTGTTTAGGAAAAAATCTTCACTTCATTTGATTTCCTTGTCGTGCGATATTTCGTTTGACATCAATTCTAAACCTATGTCTTCTACTCTCTCACAGATGGTGAGGACACGTGCTGCTCGGGATGATCAGGCACCCGCGCCCCCTGCTCGGGATGATCAGGCACAATTCCTGAGCATGTTTGGTACATTGATTCAGGCGGGATTGATTCGGGTTGTACCGACTACTTCACAGACCGGGGGAGGGACCCAGACTTTCGCTGCCTCCACTCCAGAGCAGCGAGTTCCGATTGGTCAGGTTCCAGGTGTCATGGCGACACAACATGTGGGAGATTCTCTTGTTGTGGACCGCGTTTATCAGTCGTGTTTGATTACTATTCGTGGTTTTGGGACGAGTGTGGATTTATTATTACTCAATATGGTGGATTTTGATATTATCTTGGGCATGGACTGGTTGTCTCCCCGTGATGCTATTCTTGATTGTCATGCTAGGTATTCCCTGTGTTGAGTGGAGTGGTACTTTATATCACACTCCAAGTAGAGTTATCTCTTTTCTTAGAGCTCATCGTATGGTTGAGAAGGGGTGTGCCGCGTATTTGGCTTATGTGAGAGATGTCAGTGTTGATACCCCTTCTGTTGATTCAGTTCCAGTGGTACGGGATTATCCCGATGTGTTTCTAGCTGATCCTCCGGGCATGCCGCCCGATAGAGACATTGATTTTGGCATTGATTTGTTATCGGGCACTCAGCCCATTTCTATTCCTCCTCCGTATGGCTCCTCCTGCGTTGAAGGAGTTGAAGGAGTTGAAGGATCAGTTACAAGAATTGCTTGATAAGGGTTTTATTCGACCCAGTGTTTCACCTTGGGGTGCTCCTGTCTTGTTTGTGAAGAAAAATGATGGTTCTATGTGCATGTGTATTGATTATCGTCAATTGAACAGGGTTACAGTGAAGAACCGTTATCCCCTGCCTCGTATTGATGATTTATTTGACCAGCTTCAGGGCGCACAGGTATTTTGTAAGATTGATTTGCGCTCAGGTTACCGTCAGTTGAAGATTCGGGAGCCGGATATCCTGAAGACTGCTTTCAGGACTCGGTATGGCCATTACGAGTTTCTAGTTATGTCATTCGGGCTGACTAATGCCCCCCCAACATTTATGCATTTGATGCACAGTGTGTTCAGGCTATATCTCGACTCGTTCGTCATTATTTTCATAGATGATATTCTTATTTACTCCCGGAGTCGGGAAGATCATGAGCGGCACCTGAGGGTAGTGCTTCAGACCTTGAGAGAGAAGAAGTTGTATGCAAAGTTCTCAAAATGTGAGTTTTGGTTGAGTTACGTGGCATTCTTAGGCCACGTGGTATCGAGTGAGGGAATTCGAATGGATCCGAAGAAGGTAGAGGCCGTGCAGAGTTGGCCTAGGCCGTCCTCAGTTACAGAGATTCGTAGTTTTCTTGGCTTGGCAGGTTATTACCGCCATTTTGTCGAGGGATTTTCATCGATTGCAGCCCCTATGACTAGATTGACCCAGAAGGGTGATCCATTTCAGTGGACAGAGGAGTGTGAGGCAAGCTTTCAGAAGCTCAAGATTTGACTACAGCCCCAATCTTAATCTTGCCTACTGGTTCGGGGTCTTATACAGTTTATTGTGATGCCTCGCGAGTTGGAGATACATGAGAAGAATTACCCTGTCCATGACCTTGAGTTAGCTGTCATTGTTCACGCCTTGAAGATCTGGCGTCATTACTTGTACGGTATGCCTTGTGAGACTTATACTGACCCCCGGAGTTTGCAGCACATATTCAGGCAGAAGGATCTAAATTTGCGCCAATGTAGATGGTTAGAGTTGCTAAAGAACTATGACATCACTATATTATACCACTCGGGGAAGGCCAATGTGGTGGTTGATTCCTTGAGTCGTCGTGCGGAGAGTTTGGGGAGTTTGGCATACCTTCCTGCAGCTGATAGGCCTCTAGCCTTTGATGTTCAGTCCTTAGCCAGCCAGTTCGTGAGATTGGATCTTTCTGAGCCTTGTCGGGTATTGGCTTGTGTGGTTTCTCGGTCTTACTTATTCGATTGTATCAGGGAGCGGCAGTATGATGATCCTCATTTACTTGTCCTCAGGGACACGGTCCGGCACGGTAATGCCAGAGATGTGACCATTGGAGATGACGGGGTATTAAGGATGCAGGGTTCGATTTGTGTGCCCAATGTTGATGGGCTTTGGGAGTTAATTTTAGCAGAGGCCCATAGTTCGCGGTATTCCATCTATCCGGGTACTGCAAAGATGTATTAGGATTTGAGGCAGCACTATTAGTGGCGAAGAATGAAGAAAAATATAGCAGAGTTTGTAGCCAAGTGTCTCAATTGTTAGCAGGTCAAATGTGAGCATCAGAGACTGGGAGGGTTACTTCAGCAGATTGAGCTTCCAGAGTGGAAGTCGGAGCAGATCACCATGGACTTTGTGGTTGGACTTCCTCGGACTTTGAGGAAGCATGATGGTATTTGGGTGATTGTGGATCGGCTGACCAAATCAGCCCATTTCATTCCGATACTGACTACTTATTCATCGGAGCGGTTGGCGGAGATTTATATTCGGCAGATCGTTTGTCTGCATGATATTCTAGTTTCTATTATTTCATACAGAAGTACTCAGTTCACTTCACGATTCTGGAGAGCCGTTCAGCAGGAATTAGGTACCAGGGTGGAGTTGAGCACATCATTTCACCCCTAGACGGACGGACAGTCCGAGTGCACTATCCAGATTCTTGAGGATATGCTCAGTGCGTGTGTGATTGAGTTTGGAGGGTCTTGGGATCAGTTTTTTCCATTGGCAGAGTTTGCTTACAACAACAGTTATCAATCCAGCATTCAGATGGCATCGTATGAGGATTTATATGGTAGGAGGTGCAGATCTCTGGTGGGTTGGTTTGAGCCGGGTGAGGCCAGGATATTGGGCACAGAGTTTGTTCAGGATGCACTGGAGAAGGTCAAGGTGATTCAGGATAGACTCTGTACAGCCCAGTCCACACAGAAGTGTTACGTGGATCGGAAGGTTTGTGATGTTTCATATATGGTCGGAGAAGGGGTTCTGCTCTGGGTTTCGCCTATGAAGGGCGTTATGAGATTTGGGAAGAAAGGGTAGTTGAGTCTGAGGTTTATTGGCCCTTTTTAGATATTGAGGCGTGTTGGGGAGGTTGCGTATGAGATTGCCTTACCTCCCAGCTTGGAAAGAGTTCATACGATATTTCATGTTTCGATGCTCCGGAGGTATCACGGTGACCCGTCTCATGTCTTGAATTTCAGCTCAGTCCAATTGGACAAGGATCTATCATATGTTGAGGAGACTGTAGCTATATTGGACAGGCAGATTAGAAATCTCAGGTCGAAGAACATTGCTTCAGTAAAGGTTCAGTGGCGGGGTCAGCTAGCCGAGGAGGCGACCTGGGAGACCGAGCAGGATATGCGCAGCAGTTACCCTCATCTTTTCACTACTTCAGGTATGTCTTTCTGCTCGTTCGAGGACGAACGAATTTTTAAGTGTAGGAGGATGTGATGACCCAGTCGGTGGTCTTAAGAATTAACGCCCCGATCCCCTGTTAACTGTTTTTCCGAAGCCTATTTCTGCTAAATTGAATTGCCGGGACATTCGATTTTGAGTTTCGGAGAGTTTTGGGACATTTAGTCCCTAAATGAGAGCTTAAGTGTTGGAAAGTTTCCCGTAGTCGAAGCAGTGTGAAGATGGCCTCGGATTGGAAATCCGATGGTTTTGTTAGATCCGTTAGGTGATTTCGGGGTTGGGAGCGTGTTCGGAATGTATTTTAGAAGTTCGTAGCTCATTTAGGCTTGAAATGCCGAAGTTTGAATTTTTGGAGATTCCGGTCCGATAGTGAATTTTTGATCCGATGGTCGGAATGGAATTCCGGAAGTTGCAATAGTTTCTTCATGTCATTTGGGATGTGTGTGCAAAGTTTGAGGTCATTCGGATAAGTTTAGACGTGTTTCAGCGTCGGATGTGAATTCTAGAATTTTCCTAAGTTTCTAGGCTTGAACCTAATGTTTTTGATGTTATGAGATGTGTTTTTAAGACTCGACCTATTTCAAATAAGGTGTTAAGGTTGGTTGGTGGTTTTGGTTGAGGTCCCGGGGGCCTCGGGGTTGTTTCGGATGCTTAACAGGTGAAAATTTGGAATTTGGCTATTGTTGAACCAGGCCTCTTCTGGTGTCTTCGCACCTGCGAAGGTTTTTTCGCAGGTGCGGACTCACAGGCACTTGGGGTTGATCGCAGGTGCGATAGAGGGGAGATTTGACCAGTGGTCGCAGGTTCGACCGGGGTTCCGCAGGCGCGGGACCGCAGGCGCGACCAAACGACTGCAGGTGCGGCCCCACTGTAACTTAAGTGATTTCCACACCTGCGATGCTTTTCCGCAGGTGCGGTGATCGAGCCCGCAGGTGTGAAACCCTTGAGTGTTTTATTCCAAAAATCTGAGAGTTCATCTCATTATTCTAAAAACCGGGTTAGAGCTAAAGAAGTGGCGATTTTCTGTGGGTTCTGAAGAGAAGGATCATAGGTAATATTTTCTAATCCTAATTCATTGTTAGACCATTAATTCCCGTTGTTTTCTTTAGTTTAATTACAGAAATATGGGGGGAAAACCATAGGGAAGTGATGTGATTTTTCCCAACCCAAAATTCTGAAAATTTATGGGCTTTTGGCATCGGATTTTGATTGTTTCTGGTTGAATGAGTCCGTGAGTGTATGGGTGTCCGAAAAATATAACTTTTACCCGATTCCAAGTCGTGGGCCCGAGGGGAGTTTTGGTTATTTTACATAATTTTGCATCTTAGCTTAAATTAAACAGTGAAAAATCAGTTTCATGAGATGTTATTTACGATATGTAATTGGATTGTATAGATTTGGGCAATTTGGAGTCGAATACTCGTGGAAAACGTGTGGTTTCAAGTTGATTTTGAGCCGGTTCGAGGTAAGTGGCTTTTCTAACCTTGTGTGGGGGACCTTTCCCCTTAGGATGTGATATTTGGTAATTGAATGCCTCGTACGTGAGGTGACGAGCACATACTTGTGCTAATTGTTGAAAATCCGATTTTACTTTAAATATTTAGGCTGAGTTTCTTTCTTACCTGCTTTATTCTACTTGCGATTATAGCCTATGTTAGTTTAGAAAAGCATTCCTAGTTGACTTGAATTGCTTATTTGCTTAAGTTGCTTTAATTGTACTACGTGAAGCATGTTAGGCTAGAACTACTTGTTTCCTTGTGTTTTTGCACTCTATTTCTGAATGTCTTCTTGTTGTGGCTGTGTATTTACTTTGGACTACGGGACGGTATCCTGTGAGATCCCCCTGCATATCTACTTTGGACTACGGGACGGTATCCCGTGAGATCGCTCTGCAAATTTACTTTGGACTACGGAACAGTATCCCGTGAGATCCCTCTGCAAATTTACTTTGGACTACGGGTACGTATCCCATGAGATCCCCCTGCATATTTACTTTGGACTACGGGACGGTATCCCGGGAGATACCCCTGCATATTTATAGCTGGACTATGGGACGGTATCCCGGGAGATCCTCCTGATATACATATGATGGACTATGGGACGGTATCCCGGGAGATCCTTCGGATATACATATGATGGACTACGGGACGGTATCCCGGGAGATCCACTAGACAGTTGAGAAAAGGACTACAGGACGGTATCCTGGGAGATCCTCATTGTTACCTTTGTTATCGAGTTGTTCATATTTCGTGTTTACTCTATTCTTGTGTTTGTCATTTCCTTGTTTGACCTGTCTTATTTCACGGCTGTATTCATTATTTTTGTCTGTCTTTCCTACTGTAAATTCCTATTATATTGTTTAACCTCAGTAGGGCCCTAACCTTCCTCGTCACTACCCGACCGAGGTTAGGCTTGGCACTTACTGAGTACTGTTGTGGTGTCTCATGCCCTTTCCTGCGCATGTTTTTCATGTGCAGATCCAGGTGCCTCTACACAGGCGCACTATCCTCGAGGTTGAGAGATACAGTAGAGACTTCGAGGTACATCTGCAGCGTCTGCAGACCAGGAGTCTCTATCTTATTTCAGCTTTTTGTGAAAAGTTATCCTTCCTTGCAGTTGTATAGACATTCTGAAGTTAAAGCAGTGTATTATATTCTATTGGCCTGTGGTTCCCGTGAGTTTCCGGGTTTTAGGGTGATATTGTAGACCTCTGTAGTATTTTGGGTTGTGTATGCCAAGTGGCATTTATATATTGTCTTTCTTTTAGATTGTTCAACTTTCTTTTACTTAATTATTCCGCAAATTATGTTTTTATTCCGCATTCCTAGGCTTACCTAGTTATAGGGACTAGGTGTCGTCACGACATGTTCACGGAGGGCGAACTGGGGTCGTGACACACACCCCAGGACAACCCACAGGAGATACCCTTGCCGGTTTAGCCTCAAACTGCTATCTCTCTCTACACTTCCGAAGATCATAACTATCACGCAATCACTACATCCTCCTGCATCTAAACACAAACAACGCCTACCCTCGAGGCATCATAATATGCGGTATAAGAATCTGACGCTGATGGCAGAACCAACACTTTGAAAATTTTGCATACAATCTTTTCTTCCTCAAGGTCTGAAGCACAACTTTCAAATGCTGCTCATGATCCTTTCGAGATTGGGAATACACCAAGATGTCGTCAATAAACACGATGATGAAAGAATCAAGATAAGGATGGAATACACGGTGCATCAAGTGCATAAAGGCTGCTGGGGCATTGGTCAGCTCGAGTAATATAACCAGAAACTTATAATGACCATATCTAATCTTGAAAGCAGTCTTCGGAACCCGAATCTTTAACTGATGATAGCTGGAACGCAAGCCAATCTTGGAAAATACCCTGGCACCCTACAACTGATCAAACAAGTCATCTATACGAGGAAAGGGATACCGATTCTTCACCGTAACCCCATTCAACTACCGATAATCAATACACATACGCATAGAACCATCCTCCTTCTTTACAAATAACACCAGTGCACCCCAAGGTGACACACTAGGCCAAATGAACCCCTTATCTAGGAGTTCCTGAAGCTGCTCCTTTAATTCCTTTAGCTCCGCTGGTGCTATACGATAAGGGTGTAGGAATAGGATGAGTGCCTAGAACCAGGTCAATACCAAAATCAATGTCCCTGTCAGGTGGCATGCCTGGCAGGTCTGCAGGAAACACGTCCAGAAAGTCATGGACCACAGGAACCGAATCAATAGCGGGAGTCTCACCACTGGCATCCCTCACAAAATCCAGGTACGATAAACACCCCTTCTCAACCATACGCCGATCCTTCAGGTAGGAAATCACCCTGCTAGGCACATACTCAGAAGAACCTCTCCACTCAACCCTCGGACAACCTGACATAGCTAAGGTCACGGTCTTAGTGTGACAATCAAGAATGGCATGACACAGAGACAACCAGTCCATGCCCAATATCACATCAAAATCGACCATGCTGAGTAATAGTAGGTCCACTCGGGTCTCCAGAACCCCAATAGATATCACACACGACTGATATACACGGTCCACAATAACAGTATCACCCACCGGAGTCGACACATGAACAGATGTAACTGAAGGCTCACGGGGCACATCCAGGAAATGGGCAAAATGTGATGAAACATAGGAATATTCTATCCCTGGCTACGCGTATACGCTAGGATGCCATCAATGAATACAATAACAAAGGAGCGCTGATACGGCTGGAATACACCGTTAATCAAATATACGAACTCTATTGGGGAAATGATTGGCCCAAAAGACATCACCAGGAACTCATAACTCAACAGAAAAATTTGCTTTGCTCCACAACTAAACAACATGATAAGTCTTCCAATACACTCACAACTCGAAGCCATATACCAAGTCGAGACAGAAATCAAACACTCCATAGTCCTTGCCACATTCCCAGCCACCCCTTTTGTCACAATTCACAGTCTAAACATATCTAACCATCAAATCACACTCACCACATAGGCATCCAGCCACAAAGTCCCATCAATAAGGACATCAACGGACATATAATTCCCCAAATACATGTGCCCACACACGAAATCTCAGCACTCAAGCCACAGAAAGAATCCGGCCTCAAATCCTCCAGACTGGCCCATTACCAACATGCCACAATCACATCTCATCCATGGAAGTCAAAAGTCGTCGATACACAGCTGATACCAAACGCTCTCGGGCGCGTTCAAATACATAGAAGGAATTCAGGAGTTACACTCTTGGCTGAATAAAATGGATTCACACGACAAGAATTCAAGAATATGGGATTTTCTTGAGGGTTCTGCAGCCTCTCGAAGATAAGTACAGACGTCTCCGTACCGATCCGCAAGACTCTACTAAACCTGCTCATGACTGTTGATTCCTATGTAACCTAGCGCTCTGATACTAACTTGTCACGACCCCAAATCACAACTGGCCGTGATGGCGCCTATCGTGATAATAGGCTAGCCAATTTATAGAAAATAATGAAATTATTTTCCATTTAATACATCAAATATCCTAATTTTCATAATAATTTTGTTTCTTAAGCATTTCAAAAAACAATAAAAATGATTAGAACATCTAAGCACGGTCCCAACATCTGGAGTCAACCGCCGTAAGCATCTAAGAAGTGATACAATCTAATACAAATCCTCTATTACAACAAATCTAGGAATGTAAAGTACAAATGATAGAGTAGGAAGGAGAAAGGGTAGGTTGCGGGCGCCGAGCAGCTACCTTACAATCTCTGAATAATGCTCCAAATGGGGTAGCTCAACTATTGCTCTGCCCCGGTACCTGAGTCTGCACACAGGGTGAAGGGAGTAACGTGAGTACGCCAACTCAGTAAGTAACCAAAGTATCTAAAAACATGAGGGTAGTGACGAGCATTTATAAATCATGAAAATCCGTATAATAAGTGACTGTGGAAATAAGTAGATCAAGTCAGGAATTTACATTTCCGAATATTTCATAAAACTCCAGTTTCCATTTAAAAATCTCGTATAAAAACATTTATCCAATATTTATCATCAGTGGCCCAGTGTAAAGAAGAGTGAAAAACAGTGGTTTCATAAAATATAAGCCCCTTGGGCACAATATCACTCACAATAAAGCCTCTCGGCAAGCTCTCAGTCACTCGTGACTCTACTCTCATAAGTCAATGCTCACACTCAGCACTATCACTCATCAGGTACCATATAACAACTGTTGCGGCGTACAGCCCGCTCCAATACGTGTATATATATATATATATATATATATATATATGTGTGTGTGTGTGTGTGTGTGTGTGTGTGTGTGTGTGTGTGTTGTTGCGGCGCACAACCCGATCCATATATAATGTATATTATTGTGGCGTGCAACCCGATCCATATATAATGTATATTGTTGTGGCGTGCAGCCCGATCCATATAACATACGTTGCGGCGTGCAGCCTGATCCATATAATAGTCGAATGCGCTCACTGGGGGTGTACAGACTCCTGGAGGGGCTCCTTCAACCCAAGTGCTATATTGTTGTGGCATTCAGCCCGATCCAATATATATATTGTTGCGGCAAGCAGCCCGATCCATATATAATGTATATTGCTGCGGCGTGCAGCCCGATCCACATATATAATGTATATTGTTGCGGCGTGCAGCCCGATCCACATATATAATATATATTTTGCTGCGGTGTGCAACCTGATCCATAACTATCCTCTCATACTCGGCCCTCACCCTTATTACATATATACCCATATTTACCCTCATACTCACATACTCGGCTCTAGTCCTCACTGCATATATACTCATAGCTACCCTCATATACTCAGCGCTCTGCCTAACACATATATATTGTTGCGGCATGTAGCCCGGCCCATAGCCATCCTCACATACTCGGCTCTCGACCTGACTCGGTCACCCTCACAAGCCACTTAGGAAATTCATCTCAACTCGCGAGTCTCAGCCCAAAATACTTTTCAGAGTTTTCAAAGCAATGATAACAGTGAAAATAACAAGAAGTAGAAAACATGACTGAGTTCACAATTGTTCTATCAGGATAGTGTAAGAATAGTGTAAATAGGTCGGCACAAGGCCCCAATAATGGAAAATACCCTTGAGGGTCTAACCAGGTCGGCACAAGGCCTCAATCATGGAAAATACCCTTGAGAGTCTAAACAGGTCGGCACAAGGCCCCAATCATGGAAAATACCCCTGAGGGTCTAACAAGTCGGCACGAGGCCCCAAACATGGCTCACATCCCATAAACAAGTATAAATTTCTAAAATTCAGGATATCACAAGGTTTCAAATTGAATACGTGGCTTAATAGTCGTTACGGTACGGACCAAGTCACAATCCCTATCGTTGCACGCCCCCACGCTCGTCACCTAGCATGTGCGTCACCTTATTTACCACAACAATATCAAATACCGGGGTGTCATACCCTCAGGTTTAGAGTTACAATTGTTACTTACCTCAAAACAACCCAAAAGCTACTCCGCGATGCTCTTGCCCCTTGAATTGGCTCCCAAAAGCTTCGAATCCAACCAAAACAAGATTAACGTCATCAATATACGCTAACGGAACAAAACCCAATCGAAAGATATAAGTCCTTTAAGTTTTTTTTTAACACAATTCTCAAAATTTGCCAAATCTGGTCCCCGGTCCCATGTCTCAGAATCCGATAAAAATTACATCACAGGAATCCTTATCCTCCCACGAGTCCGTACATACCAAGAACATCAAAATCGGACCACAATTGCCCACTCAAATCACGAAAAGAATTTCCAAATTCTTCCTCCTATTTTTCCCAAATTTTCTACTTAATTCCTCAAATTGCATGGTGAAAATCAAGACAAATTCATGAAATTGAACCAAAAATGATTGAAGAACACCTACCACAAGAATACCACTGAAAATCTCGTCCAAAATCTCCTTCACCCGAGCTCTCAATGGAAAAATGAGTTATGGCCAAGAACCCCCGAAATTAGAACTTAAACTGTCTGCCCAGACTATTACTCTATGCGATCGCGGAAGAAGGCATGCGATCGTGAAGAATAAAATGCTGCCCAACCAAACTAACCCTATGCGATCGCAGAAACACCAATGAGATCGTGAAGAACCACTTCTCAATACTATGCGATCGCGACCAGCTCTATGTGATCGCGACCAGCTCTATGCGATCACATAGAGCAAATTCCAGCACCACACTGCCACTCCAATTCTACTATGCGAACGCAACCATCACCATACGAACGCAGTGACCAAGACTGCTCACACTATGCGATCGCACTCCTATATACGCGATCACAATTCACAAAATCCAGCTGGCCTCAACTTACTCTACGCAATCACGGATGAACTCACGCAATCGCAAATGAACAATCACTGCTGCTAAAACACCAGAAAAACTAGCAATCTCCCAAAGACCAAAAAGTGCCCGTTTGAGCATCCGAAATACACCCGAGGCCCTCGGGACCTCAACCAAACCTACCAACATATCCCATAACATTATTCAAACTATGTTGAGCCTTCAAAACACCAAAAACAATGCAAAAACACCAAAATCACATCAAATTCAAGCCCATGAACATTGAAATTTCTAAATTTCGCCAAAGATGTCGAAACCATCCAAAACACATCCGATTGACCTGAAAATTTGCACACATATCCAAAATGACATTACGAACCTGATCCAATTGTCAGAATTCCTTTCCGACCCCGATAGCTTGTTTTCCCCTGCCGACCAGAAATCGCCAAAAACTAACTTTCGCCAATTCAAACCTACTTCTACACCGGACATCCAAACTTTATTCCGAACACACTCCTAAGTCCCAAATCACCAAACGAAGCTATCTGAACCATAAAATCCTCAATCTGAGGTTGTTTACCAATAAGTCAACTTTCGATTGACTTTTTTTTTCTACTATTGAACCAAGATAAGAGACTAAGTGTCCCATTCCTCTCCAAAAATTGCTCTGATCCCGAGCCAACCAATCCAAAACAATGTAATTAAGGTGAACCACATATAATGATAAAGCCTCTACCATGACGAGTTGAAACCACAGAGCAGGAACCACTAAATCCTCTAAATACTTCAGGCCACTTGGTGATACACACTGCAGTATTACATCGATGTTATACTCTATAGTAATATATTACAATGATGTTACGCTTCGCAGTATTCGATTACAACGATGTTGCACCTTGTAGTATTGTACTTTGAATTTGGCGTAAGGTAATTGACATCAGTACAAGGAAAAGATTATTTGGAAAGTATAAGGATTGTGCTATTTCAAACAAGTGATAAATAAATTCGTGAAGGTGAGAGAAGAACAAGTCAAAGGAAACGAATTTTCGTCCAAGTTTGGCATGTTAGGATAAAATACGACCCAAGCTAAAATACTCAGTATTTATGAACTAATGTCGTACGAGGTACCACATAACCATGATAATAAGGTGTATAAGGTATGTGAAGAGTGAGTAGTATTTTTAAGTAAGTTGAGATAATTATTAATTATGCGAGTAATTGGTTAATTACCGGGTAACGGAACATTACATAATTAATTGGGGATACATTGGATATTAACCCCAAAACGTGGCAGCATATACTACATGTTAAAAGAATGACTCATGGTCATTTTTGGTTAAGTGGCAAAAGGAGGTGGCTAAAGGAGGTGTTACTAAGAAATGACTCTTATTCACGTTGAAGTGTTATCAAATCACTTCGACTCCAACAAAATCATTTCAAACCAAAACCATAACAACATCAGATCTTCTCCACCCTTTTATTGCGTTCTATATATCACTAAAGGATATTAAAAGTACCATTTTTTCATGAATAAGAAGAGCAGCACTTTCAGCAATTTATATTTGGTCATTGTTTTATAATAATCTTCTCAGCAATTTGCTTTAAGTTTGTTCTGACGATAAACAATTTATGTTCCAACACTTTATTCCCTATATTTTAAGAGGACACACACGGATTTTTCCCTAAACAGGTATGTTAAGGCTATCCCTTCTTTCTTTTGGCATGGTCCAAATTATACTGAAGAAACGAGCAAATACACAGTTTCTATAAATTACTCTATTCAGAGAAATAGTAGGGGTGTCTATATTCTTGATTCCCCATGAGAAGTATTATTATTTTCTGTTCATGGGTCTCAGAATAATANCCTCTGAGGGCATCCCATCATATCATATCGGCCACTGTGGGCAAAATCATCATCGTATACCAGCTGATCAAGTGGTGGTGCGTATATAATGCCATAACCTTTCCCATATCCCATATTTATACATATATTTACATATATACGTGTATATAATGCCGTTTGAATAATATATATATATATATATATTATTCAAACGGCATTATATACACGTATATATGTAAATATATGTATAAATATGGGATATGGGAAAGGTTATGGCATTATATACGCACCACCACTTGATCAGCTGGTATACGATGATGATTTTGCCCACAATGGCTGATATGATATGATGGGAGCCCTCAGAGGCTGATGATGTTATGAAACATGTACCTATGCACGACATGACATTCATACGCATATGCATGACGCTAAAAGTAATTTATGATTTACAAAGTTATTCAGACTTACAGGTTGAGTCATGTACTCTATATGTCATCCATGTCTCTTATGTATTTATGTATGTGCCTTACATATTCGGTACATTATTCATACTGATGTCCCTTTTGCCGGGGACGCTGTGTTTCATGCCCGCAGGTCCCGATATACAGGTCGAGAGCCCTCCAAGTAGGCTATCAGCTCAGAGGAAGATGTTGGTGCACTCCATTTGCTTCAGAGTATCTTGTTTGGTTAGTATGATTTAGACGTGTATTTTTTGGTATGGCGGGACTCTGTCCCAGNAATTCCTTTCCGACCCCGATAGCTTGTTTTCCCCTGCCGACCAGAAATCGCCAAAAACTAACTTTCGCCAATTCAAACCTACTTCTACACCGGACATCCAAACTTTATTCCGAACACACTCCTAAGTCCCAAATCACCAAACGAAGCTATCTGAACCATAAAATCCTCAATCTGAGGTTGTTTACCAATAAGTCAACTTTCGATTGACTTTTTTTTTCTACTATTGAACCAAGATAAGAGACTAAGTGTCCCATTCCTCTCCAAAAATTGCTCTGATCCCGAGCCAACCAATCCAAAACAATGTAATTAAGGTGAACCACATATAATGATAAAGCCTCTACCATGACGAGTTGAAACCACAGAGCAGGAACCACTAAATCCTCTAAATACTTCAGGCCACTTGGTGATACACACTGCAGTATTACATCGATGTTATACTCTATAGTAATATATTACAATGATGTTACGCTTCGCAGTATTCGATTACAACGATGTTGCACCTTGTAGTATTGTACTTTGAATTTGGCGTAAGGTAATTGACATCAGTACAAGGAAAAGATTATTTGGAAAGTATAAGGATTGTGCTATTTCAAACAAGTGATAAATAAATTCGTGAAGGTGAGAGAAGAACAAGTCAAAGGAAACGAATTTTCGTCCAAGTTTGGCATGTTAGGATAAAATACGACCCAAGCTAAAATACTCAGTATTTATGAACTAATGTCGTACGAGGTACCACATAACCATGATAATAAGGTGTATAAGGTATGTGAAGAGTGAGTAGTATTTTTAAGTAAGTTGAGATAATTATTAATTATGCGAGTAATTGGTTAATTACCGGGTAACGGAACATTACATAATTAATTGGGGATACATTGGATATTAACCCCAAAACGTGGCAGCATATACTACATGTTAAAAGAATGACTCATGGTCATTTTTGGTTAAGTGGCAAAAGGAGGTGGCTAAAGGAGGTGTTACTAAGAAATGACTCTTATTCACGTTGAAGTGTTATCAAATCACTTCGACTCCAACAAAATCATTTCAAACCAAAACCATAACAACATCAGATCTTCTCCACCCTTTTATTGCGTTCTATATATCACTAAAGGATATTAAAAGTACCATTTTTTCATGAATAAGAAGAGCAGCACTTTCAGCAATTTATATTTGGTCATTGTTTTATAATAATCTTCTCAGCAATTTGCTTTAAGTTTGTTCTGACGATAAACAATTTATGTTCCAACACTTTATTCCCTATATTTTAAGAGGACACACACGGATTTTTCCCTAAACAGGTATGTTAAGGCTATCCCTTCTTTCTTTTGGCATGGTCCAAATTATACTGAAGAAACGAGCAAATACACAGTTTCTATAAATTACTCTATTCAGAGAAATAGTAGGGGTGTCTATATTCTTGATTCCCCATGAGAAGNATGATTTAGACGTGTATTTTTTGGTATGGCGGGACTCTGTCCCAGACTTTATGACATTTATGTACTCTTAGAGGCTTGTAGACATATGTCGTGTACGTGAAAGATTGTACGACCTTATCGGCCTGTATTTTGATTTATAAACGATTATGTTGGCCTATTAGGCTCGTATGTCACATGTATATGATGACGTAATAAGAAATATACGTTACATTGGTGCTCGATTGAGTAAGGTACCGGGTGACCGTCGCAGCCCATCGGTTTGGGTCGTGACACTTGGTTACTCCCGATCCCCTCTCTCCTGATCGCGGATATGTTCTAACCTCCTAGAGATCATCATAACCTGCTGAAATGGAGTACCAGTCTCTAACTCCCGTGCCATCCCACATATAAGACCATAACTAAGTCCCTCAATTAATCTACGGGCTCACTCCCTAATAGTGGAAACCAAAGCAGGTGCATGATGAGAAAACTCATTGAACCTCATAGCATACTCAGACACAGTCGTAATCCCCTGAAGCAACTGCTCAAACTTTGTGCGCAACGCATCCCTGAGGGTTTGTGGAACAAACTCCCTCAAAAAACAGATCAGTGAACTGAGCCCAAGTAAGTGGCAATACATCAACTAGCCTACACTCCTCGTAAGCCTTCCACCATCTATATGCTGACCCTCTCAGCTAGAACGTAGTAAGGTCAACCCTGCTCAATTCTACTATAACCATAATGCGCAAAATACGGTGACACTAGTCTCCAACCTCTTTTTATCCTCCTCTGAAACCAGTGTCCTGACCTTATGTTAAACCGCAATCATGGGATGTACCAGCATAACACCCGGATCCTGATCAACATGAGCCTATTTCTCAAGAGTAATGGCGGTGAAAGTTTGAGACCCCTCTCAACCTAAGAAGTAGTTGGTGCAACCCGAATTAATCCCGCCTGGGCCAAAGTACCGAACAAGCTCAGGAAATGTGCCAGAGTCTCCTTAAGTCAAAGGGTCACAACAGGTGCCTCGGGTGACTACTCTCTAACCGGAGCTACTTTTGGCTCCTCAGTCAAAACCCTAGCACGACCCCTCACTGCAACACGTGCTCCACCTCTACCTTAGCCTCTACCCTAACCTCTAGCAACATTGGCACCAGGGGCAGCATCATCAGTAACTGAAGCTCATGTCCTCACCATCTGTGAGAGAATAGAAAGACAAAGGCTCAAATTCCGAATCAATAAATCGGCACGGTAAGGAATGAAAAAAGTGAAATTTCCTAATAGTTTCATAGCCTCTCAAATATAAGCATAGACGTCTCTGTACGGATCTACAAGACTCTACTAAACTTGCTTATGAATCGTAGAACCTATGAACCTAGAGTTCTGATACCAAATTGTCACGACCCAAAATCTCACCTTAAGGATCATGATGGCACCTAGTTCCTAGGACAAGGTAAGCCTATCAAATAGTAAGAGTAACAGAGCCTAACACTGACTTAAATATTAATGAAGACAAAATAGCCTAAATGGCACTTATAGTTTTTCCACTTTGTCATGCCGGTCCCTAAACTTATCATTTTACCAAATGAACACTTACACTCGCTCAAACCCAGTATTATAAAGTCTTATGACAGTAGGCTGCTAGTGCATGTAATACAATCTCCTACACGTAGGACCCCACGTCTTTATTAGTGCCACATAGGAAAATAAAACAGGAGAAAATTATACTTAACCCCCAAGCCTAATTTTCCCCTCTTTTTACACTACACAATTAGTTTAGGGCTAAGAAAGTATTGAACCTCTTCCATATCCCTCTCTTCTCCATCATCATTGTCGGTATTTGTCATTATTGATTTTGTTCTCTAAATTTCTTAGATAAGTTTCTTCATTTGTTATTCAAAGTATGTATTAGTGATATTTATTTTCCTCGTTGATTTAGGGGTTTTAGGGGAAGGTTATGGTAGGTCCTAATTGTTGTTTAATTTTCCTAAATATATGGAGCTTTTGCTCTATTTCATAACCTTTTGAAATGAAACCCCTTTTTAATGTAGTGTCATGCGTGTACTGGCATATTTGGTTGTTCCATTTAGTTTCTAGGCTTTTTGAAAAAATCATAATTTCAATTTAGGTTTATGCATTTTTTTTGTGAAATTTGTTAGGTCTCGTTGTTGTTAGTAGTCCACTAGTGTATTTCTGAATATTATAGGTTATTGTGGGGAAGAAAAAGGAATCTTGGAAGCTTTTTTATTTAAACATTATGTCTTTTATATTGGTTTGTTTATGGAGTTATGTAAAGATGCAACATTCAACAACCAATATTCGTTTATAACATTGTTTTTTGGTTAATTTGCAGATATGATAAGAAAATGGCTTCAAGCCTAGTTAACCCACAAATCCACCACAGTGGTAATTTTGTATTGAAACCTGAGCTAAGGTATGCTAATGGACTAATTTGTCCTCATTAAGCTACATTTGATGTTGAAGAGTTGCATATTATGTTGTTTCACAAGTTTGATAGAGACTTAGGGTTTTTGGAAGTTGATTTGTTTGAATGCAAAGTTAAGAAAAGGGTAGCTATTACATTTTAAAAACAATCTTGATGTGTTAAAGTTTCTTAATACATTGAAAGGTGGTGACTTTGTTGATGTTTGTATTGTCCATGTAATTAGTAATCCCATTCTTGTTGAGGACATAACTAAACTGGACCCCACTCCACAAACACATGGGCATGACAGTGGGTTAAATGTTAGGGCTGATGTGTCACCTCCCATCAATGAAATAAACAGGACTGATAATGACAAAGATAAGGGTAAGGGGCAGATATAAATGGAGAGCTTAGAGAATCAGATGAAGGTGAAGATAATAACTCCTCATCCTATCATCTTCAAACATCAGAATATGATATTAGTGAGGACTCTGAAGATTTTGAAGATTCTGATTCATAGTTTAATGTAGATGAGAACATTCAAGATTTTAATGATCTGGAAGATGACCTAGCTAAAATTGGACAGACTAAAATCAATAAAAAAATAACCTAATAAATGTAGATGAGATACCATTTGTTCATGTTGGTATAGATTCTGGTTTTGAAGATATGCATAAAAACAAAAAGGAAAAAAGCATAGTGCTAGCTATTGAGCCACCTGTTATAAATGCAATGCTAGGAAGGCCAAATAAAAAAAAGGAGAAAAGCTACTGATGAATCAAATAAGAAGTTTGGAAAGGGTACAAGGATAGGGAGACAAATGAGATGTTCTTTGTGCAAGACTCTTGGACATAACAAGAAAGGATTTCCAGCTATGCAAATATTAATGTGAATATTCTTATATGCTCATTATCAGATGAATTCTAATACTGATGTATGTTTTTTTATGTGTGAATAGAACCCAAGGTGGGAAGGGCTGGAACCAGTTCAGTAGAAGTAGAAACTGATGAAAATGCATCATCAACTGGTGGAAGGGTTGAAACTGGTTTAGTAGCAGGTGGAAGGGCGGAAATTAGTGAGAATACATCAGCAACAGCTGGAAGTGCAGCAACAACGTCATTTGTGGAAAATGGAATATTCACTCAACCAAACACTGATTCAAGCACACAACAATCAACTAATGTTGTTGGAGGTCCAAAAAGGAAGACCAATGAGCCTAGAAGAGGCGGTGCAAACGAAAGGTTTAAGAGACCAAAGGTAGCTGGATATGGTATGCTATTTGGTTCAGGTGGTGTTGTGATATAGAGGGTAAATATTTCCACTTAATCACATAGTCAACGATATGGTTTGCTAGATAATCCCTCACTCACGGCCTTTTATCTTTGTGTAGTCTGGAACTACTGACATAGTGGTACACAATCCTTCTACACTCATAAGGTTTACCCCTACCAATATTGAACTTAGGTTCAAACCCCATGGACTAAAGTGGAAGGGTCAAGCTGTAGTTACACAAAGGAAGTTGTAATAACAGAGTTACAGAAGGGAAAACTCTGCTACGACCACTCAAGAAACCAAAGACACAATCCACACCAAGAAACCAAGCCACAACATGCATTAATTGAAGTAATCAACTGATATTTTGAAGACTTAATGATAGATGTTTTTGTCAACTGCCTATGATAGACAATATTTTTTATAGATACTTCATTATGGATATTTTTATTAACTACCTAGGGTAGACAATATTTTGTAAAGCTACTTCATTATGGTGGATGTTTTATTAACTCCCTATAACAGACTGATATGAGTCGTGGAAGTACTGTTGTTGTAAGGGTAAATTACAATTTCTTTACATAAATGTTCCCTTTGTCAATATATTCCATAAATAAAATTTTACATCAAAACAAAATATGTAGCCTAAACATAGGAAATAAAAAAGTAAGCTATAGATCCTAAACACATAATGTAAGAGCTAACATTAGAACAACTACAATCGCAATTATAATGGTAACGATACTGAACTTCGACCTTCCTTGTCTTCTCTAACAATGGCATCGATCACTCTTTTTACTAAGACTCGCAAGGAGAGTCGTGTAGTGTTCTTTTTCAATCGTAGGATCAACCCATCGGAAAAAGCCATAATATTCACCAATCTCATATCTTTGGCATCCTTGGAAGCTTCTTCCAAGATTGGTGGGTGTTCGTGACATTTTAAGATCTGCAGCAACTCCACAATAACACAAAGGTTCCTTCTTATTTGCTGAAGGAGAAGATAAATGATGCAGTACCTATTGTTTCTTGCCAGAGAAGCTAAAAAAAAATGACCTTGAAATGAAAAGGAGATGGCAGAAATGGATGGGCAATGAAGAATCCCACCAAAGAAATTCAAATTTTACTATTGAAGTTAATGTGAGAAAGAAGAAGGCATCAGATTTGGATATAAATGAGCTTTTATCATGTTCAACAATGGAGACTGGGTAGAAAGAAGAATATGGTTGTTAAATAGTCCACAATATTACCGTTATGGAATTTTCAACTGCCTTTATGCCCCTTAAAGGGGTGTGCATCACGCACTAAAGACAAATATGACACATAGGATCAAACTCCCATCATAAGAATTTATTATACAGGGACGAGTGTAAGTGTTCACTTGGCAAATTGATAAGTTTAAGGACCTACATGACAAAGTGGAACAAGTAGAGGTGCCATTTAGTTTATTCTTCCATTAATGAAAGCTAAAAAGTACCATAACATAACCAGAGTGGAGTATAACAGTCACATAAATCTCAAAACTCGATAATTCTGAGTCATAGGCTCTATAGAGAATACACTAGAAATTCAAAATACAATGTTGTTTAGAAATACAATAGTACAAGCAAAAGAACAGTAGAAGGTGACTTCGAGGCCTACGAGCAGAACAATAGGTATACCTTGAAGTCTCCACAACTTAGCTAAAAACTTTAGCGACCAGCACGATTCGAGGTACCTAGATCTACACAAAATGTGCAGAAGCGTAGTATGAGTACACCACAATCGATACCCAATAAGTATCAAGACTAAACTCGATAGAGTAGTGATGAGGTTCAAGTCGAGACACTCACTAGACAATAACTTTTGCAGAATATCAATATGAAACTAACAACGGAAAGCATAACCAGTTGAATAGCTAATAGGCATGTGATAACACAACAAATAAACCAAAATATGTAAAAACCAAAGTGAAATCATTTAAGAAAATCAATGACATGTCTGAATCATCAAGTTGTTCCAACACATGAATGACAACAAGAATCACTCTTATTTACTACATAGCATAATCACAAGTGACCATAATGATGCCGCGTGAGCTTCAAATTTAAAACATTTCCCCTATATAGTTTCACACACATAAGGCCCTTTATCTCACTATGTGTGCATCATAATGAAGCATATCCCCTTACTTGCAAAATGCACATAAGCCATATTTATCTCGCCACATGTGCATCAATAAAATCACTCTTATGACGCCACATGCGCATCTTGCCACCCTTATACTCCACACAACAACAATCAACTCGCATAACACGTACACATGTGCCACAACATCACCACAACAATAATACCAATGTCACAACAAGATATAGCCCACGAATCAATAACAATATGTCAAAATAATCATAACAATAACATAAGGGTATGGGGAGTGAACAACAAAATAAAAGCTTATTTCGAATAACAAACAACTCTAAATGAAGGCATATTAATAGCCTAAGATCTAATTTGGTCACAACCAACACATATGCTTATGTAAACACTTGTCACCTTACGTACATGTCATTTCACATAGCACAAATAATGCAAATTAAACCAATCCTAGAGGTAAATTACCCCATGATGTTTTATACTTCAATACCACACAAGAGGGGGATGATTTGTGTGGTGTCCAATTTTTCGTGTGCACAGATTATAAAAGGACCTGGTTCTTCTATGTGTTCCTACTACTACTGTTGCGGAATAATAAGTATAGAAATTAAAGAACACATAGATTTTTATGTGGAAAACACCTGGCTCAAAGGTGAAAAAACCACGACCTACTTCCCAGTAGTATTTTCCCAAAACTCTTTACTAAATCAGTGAGCCAATACTGCATTTACAAAAACTCTTTTGTAAACCTAGGACTACCTCTAATCCCTTGTGGCAAACCAGCCTCTAACTATTAGTGACAACTTCAAGTTAACTCTAACTTGAAAACACAAAGTACCTATAACAAATGCTTTTAGATAAAGCTGAAAGGTACAAGATAAAACCTCCAACTAAAAATGAAATAGACTAAAGACAGACACTCGGAACCGGTTCTTCTAGCTGGATCAAGTAGCTTCAGGTTTACACACTTAAATATCACACTAACTGCTTACAAAATTCCCTTGCTATTTTTCTCTCAATTCACGTTTAACTTCTGCTTTTGTGCGTACCTGTATAATAAGAACATTCTACAATATATTGGATTAGTAGATAAAGAATTAACTAGAGTTCTAATGCTACTCTTCCTTGGTGGAAGAGCTCTAGCCAATCTCAACTCCTAAATCTCTCCTTATCTTAGATACTATTCTTACTGAATAAGGAGTCCTTCTTCTTATCGTTTTTGCAATATTTTCGATCAGGAGATATCTTATTCTCCCGGAATATGCTTATCTCCTGCATGTGCATCTCACGTGTCTTGACTCTGCCTGTGTTTATGTCTACCAGTGATGGACCTGGTTCATTTCTATGTTCCTTTGTCAATCTTCAAAACTATTCTCTTTCTTGGACCAACAAATTCCCCCTTTTGATGATGACAAACTTTGTGCGTCCATAAGCTTAGGCCTGTTTCAACTTAATCCAACATTGACACATATTAGAGTATTAAGAACTTATCATGAAGAACCAGGGTCATTAGGTTATAAATAACACTGTTCAGAGCACAAAACCATTTTCCCCCTTTTGGCATCATCGAAAAGTTGCAAAAAGATGTGTGAATCCCGGATAGTTAAAAATCACTCATGGCCACTGGGGAAACTGCAAATGCATTCATGGATTAATCATCAATAATCAACTAAGAATTTATACTATCAAAGAAATAAAGACAATGAACAAGAACAAAAGCAGCAAACTTCATTGATAGAGAATATGATTCTGCCACAATCCACAAAAGGAAACAAAAACAGTTTAAAACATGAGCAAAAAAACATCCCAAATCTTGGTTACTGAAAGTTCTAGGCAGGCTAGTCAATTAAGGCTTGGAAGAACTGGATCTTGGTTTTTGGTTTGGAGAAGGTGCAATATGTCTTGAAGAATTCCTTCATTCTTCTCCCCTTCCTTTGTAATCTTAGCTCTGAGAGCATCTCTCAGATTCAACCTCAGTCAAACGAGTCTTCAGCCTTGCTATCTCTGCATCCTTTTCCCCACTCTCCCGCACTAGGGCTCTGACCTTGCTGTTAACAGGTGTCTTTCTAGATGAACCAGGTTTATTTGTAGTGGCATGTATCTCATAATTGCAATCAAGAAGAGTATTGATCCCAAAATGGTCTTTGCTTGTGGCCATCTTCGACTACTTCAGTGGCACCTTGTAATGAGCAAGAGCAATAGTGAGAAAGAAGCCATAAGGAATGGCATGGGCTTTGGAGCCGTTGACAACCCTGTCCAAAAGCTGAATGATGAACTCATGCCAGTTAATCTGCCTCTCACAATCCATACATTCCATCAAGACCAAGTCCATGTAGTTGGCAATATGCCTCCTTTCCTTCCTGGGCAACACGCACTTGTTGATGAATTCAAATAACACCTTGTGGGGTTGCTTCTTTTCACTCTTATAAACTGCCTTTGGCTCAATTTCTGCTTTATTATCACAGAATCTCCTAGTGATAACCAGGGAAGTTGGAAGAGAGTCAAGAATTGGCCATTTCTGCCTTGTATAGTCATCATAACATTCAGAGGGTATACCAAGGATTTCACCCAGCTCCTTAGCATCAAAGGAAATTTGAACCCTTTTCACCAATCTGGTGACTCTACTATCCTTTACCTCAGCATTTGCCATGAATTCCATAATCTCATTCCTGACTAGTCTTCCATCTAGCTGAAGGACCATGTCTTTCCACCCCTATAACTCAAGTTTCTCCAGCAGCAGGATCATCCCTTCTTCCTCCAAGTCCTTCAAAAGTCTCCCCTTCGGAATTGTTCGTTTTCCAAACTTGGCCAGCTTGTCCTTCTCACCATCAGACTCATCCTCCTTTTCACCACTCCAATCTTCTTCGTCAGTAATTTTCACTTTTTTGGATTTCACTATAGACCTGGTTCGTTTAGCCAAAATAGAGAGTTCAGCAAACTTAAAAACAAATGAAGACTTCTTTGAGGAAGTCTTGTCTTTATTGGGATTAGGGGTCTGAACGTCTACCTCAACTGTCACTTTTTCACTTTGATGGACCAGGTCCATCTCATCCACTTCAACAAGCTCAACCACTTTTTCTTTCCCCTTTTGCATTCTTTTCTTCTTACTCTCCTCTAAAGTTGTCTGTAACTCTTCCGCACTTTGCTTAAGATTTATCCTTGTAGTTCTTCCTCTTGGAAGAGGAATATCAGAAGTCTTAGAAGGAGCAGCTTTCCTTTTCTTGTTGGCTCTTGTTGTACCAGGGGTTGTAGCTTTAGGAGTTCTTTTCTTCTTAGGGTTGTAACTGTCACCTATCTTTTTCAAGAGATCCGCCAGTGTTTCTTCAACAGATGAACCAGGTTAATTTGCTTGCTTTCCAAGACTCACTAGCCCTTCAGCAGCTTCTCCTGATCCACTTCCCCCTGCGTTCTTTCTACTTTCTTCTACCTTTTCTGGCTCAGCACCACAAATAGCCCTTCTAACAGTTTCAGAGATGGGTGAGAAATCAGCCACTTCTTTCCATTTTCCCCTCTCTTCACTCCGTACTCCCTCACTCTCCTTTTATTTTCCAATTTATTTTTACCACCTCTCCTTCTCATCTCAGGCATTTCCACATCTACCGCTGACCCAACCAATATGAACCTAGTTTCTAAATTTCCAGCAACCTCAAAGATGACCTCAGAGGAGGGTTTTAGGACAGAAGTTACATATTCAGAATCGGAAGACCCAGTTTCTTCCCCCCTCAGTCGCCGATTTGAAGGAGTCATTAGAATTTTGGCAATCTTGGAATTGGCTTGCTTAAAGTTGGACGTTTAATTTTCGTAAGAGCGCACCACTAGCCACAGTTTTTCGAGCAAGCATTTTTACTCTCCTTCTCCTAGGTTGGGGGTAGTTCTAGGTTGAGGGTTTGTGGAAGAAAAAGAAGGGGTAGGTGGAGGGGGAGTTCCAGGATTATCACTTGGGTTTGTCATATTGAGTATGGTTTTGTGATGAAGAGAACAGCGTGAATGAACTTTGAAGGCAAAGAGAAAAAGGAAGGTTTTGGACGGTTTGCAGATATAATGAGGGATTTACAGGGATGACAATGAGGGATTTAAAGGAGGAGTGTAATTAATACACAACGACAGCTTTTTGTAGTGAAATAGAAGTCTAATCAGCCTGTAGTTTGAAATGACGGTTACAGCTCCCCTAAAATCTAGGTGTTTTAGTTCGGTGAGGATTATTTTTGTTGAAACGGAAATGGTTCAAATTTTAGTTGGATAAGCTTTGGAAGATTTTGGACTTGGGTAAAATTCTGCTCATAATTTAAATATTAGTATTTCAAATTGTGCAGAGTGTAAAACACATACCTCATTTTTCAGATGAACCAGCACTGATAACCAGGTTCTTCACGAAGAATCCTCTTGATCATGTCTCAATATGCCAAAATGGAGAAAATTTCATTAGAGACCAGTGAGTCATATTAACACATAGCATAGGAGTATATTATTTACAGTATGAGACTGAGCAAAGATTAATCTAGTTGTTTACACAACTTCCAGATATTCTAACCAAATTTTTTTTTCCAATTTTTTTTATGTACATTTTGAACTGGTTCAATTAGGTGAGCTTAATCATCCCTAATTCTAACATGTTCCTTTCAAAGTGCTCTCTACTCAGTGATTTTGTAAAGATGTCAGCAATCTGCTTATCAGTAGCACAAAACTCTATAGTTATCAATCCCTTCTTATAATTGTCCCTTAAAAAGTGATGTCTAACATCTATGTACTTAGTTCTCTTGTGATGACCGAGGTTCTTAGTCATACTAATTACACTAGTGTTGTCAAAAAAGATAGGGATACAACCACCATTGATTCCAAAGTCCATCAATTGATGTTTAATCCACAATAATTGAGTGCAACATGAGGCAGCAACAACATATTCAACTTCAGAAGTAGATAGGGCCACAGAGTTTTGCTTTTTTGACCCAAGACAGAAGACATGAGCCATACCTTAGGTGCTCTTTATATCCACAAGAAACCTACATAGTCAGCATCAGCATATCCCACAAGATTATAATAACTACCTTTTGGGTACCAAAGACAAAGATCAGTGGTGCCTTTTAGGTATCTCAAGATTCTTTTGATAGCAGTCAAGTGGGATTCCTTTGGATTTGTCTGAAATCTTGCACAAAGGCCTATACTGACACAATGTCATTTCTACTAGCAGTGAGATATAATAATGAACCAATCATTCCCCTATACAACTTCTGATCAACAGATGAATCAGGTTCATCTATATCCAACTTTGTGGAAGTTGCAATAGGAGTGTCAATTTCTTTGGAATCTTCCATTTTAAACCTTTTAAGTAACTCTTTTACATACTTCTGTTGATGGATCATAGTTCTATTTGAATTTTGTGTAATTTGTAAGCCTAAAAAGAAATTAAGCTCACCCATCATGCTCATTTTAAATTCACTCCCCATTAGCTTAGCAAATTCTTTACTTAGCTTATCAGTAGTTGCTCCAATAATTATGTCATCTACATATATCTGAACTACTAAGAGATCTTTACATTTTTCTTTCAAGAACAGAGTGTTGTCAATTTCACCTCTCATGTAGTCATGCTCAAGCAAAAAATTTGATAATCTTTCATACCATTCTCTTGGAGCTTGCTTGAGTCCATAAAGTGCTTTGTCAAGTTTTTACACATGATCAGGATTTTCCTTGTTCTCAAACCCCGGAGTCTGCTCGACAAACATTTCTTCTTTTAGATAGCCATTAAGGAATGCACTCTTGACATCCATCTGGTGAAGGGTGAATTCCATATAAGCAGTAAATGTTATGAGGAGTCTTATATCTTCCAGCCTTGCCACTGGAGCAAAAGTTTTATCATAGTGTACGCCTTCCTCCTGACTATATCCTTGAACCATCAATCTTGCCTTGTTCCTTGTAATTGTTCCATCTTCATCAAGTTTGTTTCTGAAGACCCACTTAGTGCCAATTACTGATCTATCCAAGGGTCTTGGTACCAGATGCCAAACTTGACTCCTTTCTAATTGGTTGAGTACATCTTGCATTGCATTTACCCATTCTGCATCCTGCAAAGACTCAACAACATTTTTAGGTTCAATAATAGATAAGAAAGCATCAAAAGCACAAAATTCTTTAAAAAATATCTGGTTTTGATTCCAGACGTTGGATTAATAATGATGTTCTCAGTAGGATGAGAACTTTAATATTTGTAGGGTTTCACAACCAACTGGTTACCCCTTGATGTTCCTTCAATGTCTTGTTGTTGTGGAACAGGTTTAGGGACAGGTTCCGCTGATGTTTGAGAATTATTTCTTCTTTGTTCTATTCCCCCTGTCATGTTGCCCGGGAAGGATGAACATGTTCCTTCCTCCAGTGTAGCTTCAGTCTGGGATGTGGTTTCATTTAAGTTTCTAACCAACCCAATTGCATCATCATCATGTTCCTATCTCTTAGAAATAATGTTATTTTCATCAAAAACCACATGAACACTTTCTTCAACACACATAATTCTTTTGTTATAGACCTTATAAGCTTTACTATGTGAAGAATATCCCAAGAATACTCCCTTATCACTTCTGGGATAAAATTTACCTAGGGAGTTCTTACCATTGTTGTGCACGAAGCACTTGCAACCAAATTCCCTAAGGTGGGATATATTTGGTTTTCTCCCCTTAAGTAACTCATAGGGATTCTTCTCTACAAGAGGTCTTGTCATGCACCTATTTATAATGTAGCATGCAGTATTTACAGCTTCTGCCCAGAAGCTATGGGGCAGTTTACTAGAAAGTAGCATAGTCATAACCATATCTTCAAGTGTCCTATTCTTTATTTCAGCTACTTCATTTTGTTGTGGATTTCTGGGAGTAGAAAAATTATGATCTATACCATGCTCATCACAAAATTCAGCAAATTTAGCATTTTCAAATTTAGTGCCATGATCAGACCTAATAGGTGCAAGTTGATTTCTTAATTGTTTCTGAGTTTTTCTAACAAAATAAGTGAATATGTCAAATGCTTCATCTTTAGATGTTAAAAACAATGTCCAGGTAAACCTAGAGTAATCATCAACAAGCAACATCACATATCTCTTACCACATCTGCTTAATGTTCTCATTGGACCACAGTAATCCATATGAACCAGTTCCATCGTTCTGGTGGTACTTACCACTTTCTTGCATTTAAAAGAGGATCTTACCTGCTTCCCCTTGCACAAGCCTCACAGACTTTGTCTTCCTTGAATTTAATGTTAGGCAGTCCTATCACCAAGTCCTCGGAGACTAATTTGTTGAGCTGACTCAGACTTGCATGTCCAAGTCTCTTATGCCAAAGGAGGGGATCACTGTCCATCACACTCAAGCAAGTTAGTTCATTTTATGAAAGTATGGACAGATCTATAATATATATATTGTTCACTCTTTTTCCCTGCAAAACAATCTTGTCAGTGATAAGATTTATCACAAAAGATTTAGTAGAGGTGAATGCTACCAAGTTACCTCTATCACACAATTGTGATACACTTATTAGACTGTATTTCAGGTCGTCTATCAAGTAGACATTTTCAATGGAATGAGAGTCATTCACCTTGTCGACCCTAATGATTTCACCTTTCTTTCCATTTCCAAAGGAGATATTTCCTCCTTTGAGGTCCTCAAGTGAAAGGAACTGGTCCTTGCTTCCTGTCATGTGCTTTGAGCAGCCACTATCCATGTACCATATTTGGTTGATCCCTTTCACTTGAACCTATAAAAGGAAACCAAGGGTTAGTCTTAGGAACCCAAACTAGTTTGGGTCCCTTTC
The DNA here is from genome assembly GCA_005239525.1 of Nicotiana knightiana. Classification (NCBI taxonomy): domain Eukaryota; kingdom Viridiplantae; phylum Streptophyta; class Magnoliopsida; order Solanales; family Solanaceae; genus Nicotiana; species Nicotiana knightiana. The sequence continues at coordinate 13,899 of ML370470.1, read as the reverse complement.
TATAGGAAAAAGGATGAATTAAATTCGTTTTAGCCCAACTTGGTAACCAACTTTTCCCTTGAACAAAATTTTTGTTATTAACTGGTCTTTTCTTTTGCATTACATTCACTTTTATAGTGACCAGTCTTACCACAGTGAGTACAAATCTTGTTCTCGGGAAGAGTGAGGTACCTTCTTTTGGGATCTCACTTGGGTTGCTGATTCCCAAAGCCAAGTCCTCTCTTATTGCTACTATGATGTTCCTGTTGCCATGACAAAGCATCGGAGTACCTATTCCACTTAACTAGTTCTATCTCGTTCATGCTTGACCTTGTATAGATCCTCCTTCAACACTCTTACCTTCTCATACTTCTTATACAAGTGATCTTTCAATTTACCTACATTTTCTTCTAGAGTGAGTTGTGTGCAATCAGTTGTTTTTTTACTTGTTCCTAATTTCAGTTTCAGATTTTCAGATTTTAACTCAAGGATATTTTCTTCAAATGTATGAACATGGTTCTTCAGTGCATTATTCTCACTCATAGTCTCACTGACTCTGAGTTCTAGGTTTTTACACTTTGCTTTTAAAATCACACGATCCTTAGACAACTGTTTCTTTTCTTTATTTATAACCTCAGATTCATCAGTGAAATCTAGCAATAATTCAGAGAGTTTTTCTTTGGACAAAAACTTTAATCTTGTCTTTGTGATGAATTATACTTACCTAAGATTCCTCATGAGATTCCTCCTCTGATTCTCCAATTGCCATAAGTGCTTGTTCATCTCCATCTTCATCATCTGATTCCTCATCTGAACTTTCTCTCCAAGCAGCAACCATAGCCTTTGTTGATCCTTTGTTCTTCTTGGGGTGAACCTGTTCCTTCTTCATGTTCCTTCGTTCCAATCATTCTTTCTTCCATTCAATTTTCCATTGAGGGTTGTTCTTGATGTGATGATCGGTCTCCCACACTTATAGCAGCCCTCATTGGTCATTTTTTTCATGAACCCTTGTTTTGTTGTACTTTCCAAATCTGGAAGAACCCTTTACTCTCATAAGGTATTTCTTGAAGTCCTTGATGATCATAGACATTTCATCTTCTTCCAGATCAGCACCTTCAGTGATTCTGAGTACCAGGCTCCTTTCCTTCTTGGGTACATCCATCTTCATGGTTTTACTTCTAAGTTCATAGGCAGTGAGATTTCCAATCAGCTCATCCAGTTTAAGAGTTGAAATGTTCTTTGATTCCTGAATTGCAATGATTTTTCTTTCCCAAGAGACTGATAGAACCCTTGTCAGAATCTTCTCAACTTTGTCTTCTTTAAGAAGAATCCTTCCAAGAGACTTAAGTTCATTGGTCAGTGTAGTGAACCTTGTATACATCTATTGGATAGTTTCTCCTTCCTTGATAGTGAAGTTCTCATATTGAGAATATAGTAGAGTACCTCTTGACCTCTTCACTTGAGGTGTTCCTTCATGAGCCACTTGCAAAGTGTCCCAAATTTCCTTAGCAGTAGTACATCTTTGATTTTTGTTATACTCGTCTGGATCAAGTCCACATACAAGCCATTTCTTGGCCTTAGCATTTTACTCCCACTTTCTCAAGTCCTCAGTAGTGCAGTCAGCTCTTGTCTTTGACACATCTACTTTTTCACCATTCTTCTTCATCATAGACATAGGACCATTAGTAACAATGTCCCATAGCTTGTAATTTTCTTCAATTATGTGGTCTCTCATTCTGTTCTTCCACCAGGAGTAGTACTGGCCGTTGAAGAGTGGTGGCCTAGCAGTTGATTGTCCTTCCCGGTTCCCAGGTGGTGCACTCATCTTGATCTTCTACTAAGGTGTTAGCCTATTCAAGGATAACCCGCTCTGATACCAATTGATGTTTTATACTTCAATACCGCATAGGGTGTGATTTGTGTAGTGTCTAATTTTTTGCGTGCACAGATTATAGAAGAACCTGGTTCTTCTATGTGTTCCTACTACTACTGTTGCAGAATAATAAGTACAGAAATTAAAGAACACAAATATTTTTACGTGGAAAACACCTGGCTCAAAAGGTAAAAAACCACGACCTAATTCCCAGTAGGATTTTTCCAAAACTCTTTACTAAACCAGTGAGCCAAAATTGCATTTACAAAAACTCTTTTGTAAACCTAGGACTACCTCTAATCCCTTGTAGAAAACAAGCCTCTAATTGTTTTTGATAACTTCAAGTTAAATCTAACTTGAAAACACAAAGTACATATAAAAAATGCTTCTAGATAAAGCTGAAAGGTACAAGATAAAACCACCTACTACAAATGAACTAGACTAAAAGACAGACACTTGGAACTGGTTCTTCTAGCTAGTTCAAGTAGCTTCAGGTTTGCACACTTTAATCTTACACGAACTTATTGCAAAATTCCCTTGCTATTTTGATCTCAATTCACGTTTAACTTCTGCTTTTGTGCGTACCTGTACAATAAGAACATTCTGCAATATATAGGATTAGTAGATAAAGAATTAATTAGAGTTCTAATGCTACTCTTCCTTGGTGGAAGAGTTCTAGTCAATCTCAACTCCTAAATCTCTCATTATCTTAGATACTGTGTTTACTGAATAAAGAGTCCTCCTTATCGTTTTGCTATCTTTTTTATCAGGAGATATCTTATTATGCCCAAATACGCTTATCTCTTGCATGTGCATCTCATGTGCCTTGACTCTGCCTGTGTCTATAGCTACCAGTGATGGACGTGGTTCATTTATGAGTTCCTTTGTCAATCTTCAAAACTATTCTCTTTCTTGGGCCAACACCCCACACAAAGTTAAACAAGCTACTTACCTCAAATAGGCTAAGTCAATTCTCTAAGAAGCCCTTCTCGCACGAATCACTCTCTAGACGACTCGAATCTAGCTAAAACAACTTAATAATATCAATAAAAGACTTAGGAAACAAGCCCATATAGTAAAGCTACAATCTTGGTTCAATTATGTAAAGTCAACCCAAAAGGTCAACCTCAGGCTTGCACCTCGGAACCTGACAAAACTCACAAAATTGAAACATTTATTCCAATATAAGTCCAAATATATGCGTTTCATCCAATTCCGACCTCAAATCGATCATCAAATCATCACTTTTTACGCTAGAAAAGTGTGACGGCCCGGCCGGTCGTCTTAAGCATTAACGCCCCGATCCCCTATTAACTGTTTTCCCCAAGTCTTATTCTGCTAAATTGAATTACTGGGAAGTTCGGTTTTGAATTTCGGAGAGTTTTGGGACATTTAGTCCCTAAATGAGAGCTTAAGTGTTTGAAAGTTGCTCGTAGTCGGAGCAGTCTGAAGATGGCCTCGGAATCAAAATCCGATGATTTCGTTAGCTCCGTTAGGTGATTTTAGGGTTGGGAGCGTGTTCGAAATGTATTTTGGGAGTCTGTAGCTCATTTAGGCTTGAAATGCCGAAGTTTGAATTTTTGGAGTTTCCGATCCGATTTTATCCGAGGGCCGGAATGGAATTACGGATGTTGTAGTATTTCCGTCATGTCATTTGAGATGTGTGTGCAAAATTTGAGGTCATTCGGATGAGTTTAGACGTGTTTCGGCATCGTATGTGAATTCTTGGAAATTCCTAAGTTCTTATGCTTGAATCTATGCATATTAGAGTATTTTGATGTTATGAGACGTGCTTTTAAGGCTCAACCTGTTCTTGTGTTTTTCATTTCCTTGTTTGACCTGTCTTATTTCACGGTTGTATTCATTATTTATGTTTGTCTTTCATACTGTAAATTCCTATTATATTGTTTAACCTCAGTAGGGCCCTGACCTTCCTCGTTACTACCCGATCGAGGTTAGACTTGGCACTTATTGAGTACCACTGTGTTGTACTCATGCCCTTTCCTGCGCATGTTTTTCATGTGCAGATCCAAGTACCTCCACTCATGCGCACTATCCCCGAGGTTGAGAGATACAGTAGTGACTTCGAGGTACATCTGCCGCGTCCGCAGACCAGGAGTCTCTATCTTATTTCAGCTTTTTGTGAAAAGTTATCCTTCCTTACAGTTGTATAGACATTCTGGAGTTACAGCATTGTATTATATTCGGTTAGCCTGTGGTTCCCGTGAGTTTCCGGTTTTTGGGGTGATGTTGTAGACTTCCGTACTATTTTGGGTTGTATATGCCAAGTGGCATTTATATACAGTCTTCCTCTTAAATTGTTCAGCTTTCTTTTACTTAATTATTCGGAAAATTATGTTGTTATTCCGCATTGCTAGGCTTACCTAGTTATAGGGACTAGGTGCCATCACGATATTGTTCATGGAGGGCGAACGGGGTTCGTGACAAGTTGGTATCAGAGCTCTAGGTTCATAGGAGTCACGGAACACAGGCCGGTTATTTAGAGTCTCGATGATCGGTACGGAGACGTCTGTACTTATCTACAAGAGGCTATGTAACTGTTTAGGAAAAATCTTCACTTCATTGATTTCCTTGTCGTGCAATATCTTTTGACATCAATTCTAAAGCTCTATCTTCTACTCTCTCACAGATGGTGAGGACATGTGCTGCTCGGGACGATCAGGCACCCGCGCCCCCTACCGCAGCCGTCAGAAACCGGGGCTGAGATAGAGGTCGAAGACGTGCACGTGGTGCAGTGAGAGCACCTGTGCAAGCTGCCGCCGAGGTACCACCAGCAGATCCAGCCGAAGTCCAGGCACCTGACACACCTACAGCTACTGCTACTCCATCCCTTCAGGAGACTTTGGCACAATTCCTAAGCACGTTTGGTACATTGATTTAGGCGGGATTGATTCGGGTTGTACCGACTACTTCACAAACCAGGGGAGGGACACAGACTTCCGCTGCCCCCACTCCAAAGCAGTGAGTTCCCATTGGTCAGGTTCCAGGTGTCATGGCGACATAGCATATGGTCCCAGTTCAGCGGGTGGTGAGGACCCCTCACTGAGTAGGGGACATGTGGGTCCAGGAAGGAGAGGACACACGAGGTCAGGAGGGAGATTACAGAGGAGTGAGTAGGCCTGGTAGATTAGGGAGACCCGCTGGCCCTTATTTTGGAGGAAGAGTACGGCATGGTAGAGGTTTTGTGGTCCAGCCAGCTCAGCTTGCATCTCAGACTTTACACCGGGTTTCGGGTGTTCAGGGGTCTCGGAGTACCCGTACTGCATAGTTTCCACCCCCACGTCGGCCACGAGGTTTCTTTGAGTGTGGTGACACCCGCCATATGGTTAGGGACTACCCCAGACTTGGTAAGGGTGCATCTTCATAGATTTTTCAGCCACAGCGTGCTCAGCAGAGTTCTCAGGCTGTGGTTACAGCCCCAGTTGTTACCCCACCTACCCTTGCCGAGGATGTTGCTGAGGATTTTGCCACCGACTCTATCATCACAGGTATTTTCATAGTTGTTTATATAGGTGTACTGATTCTATTCGATCTAGGCTCCGCTTATCCTTATGTACCTTTTATTTTTGCTCTGCATTTGAGTGTACCTCGTAATTTCCTTGAGTTTTCCTATTTATGTTTCTACTCCTGTGGGAGATTCTCTTGTTGTGGACCGCATTTATTGGTCATGTTTGGTTACTATTCGTGGTTTTGAGACCAGTGCAGACTTATTGTTACTCGATATGGTGGATTTTGATATTATCTTGGGCATGGACGGGTTGTCGCCCCATTATGCTATTCTTGATTATCACGCAAAGACTGTGACGTTGGCTATGCCAGGTATTCTGCGTGTTGAGTTGAGTGGTACTTTATATCACACTCCCAGTAGAGTTATCTCTTTTCTTAGAGCTCAGCGTATGGTTGAAAAAGGGTGTGCCGCATATTTGGCTTATGTGAGAGATGTCAGTGTTGATACCCCTTTTGTTGATTCAGTTCCAGTGGTACGGGATTATCTCGATGTGTTTCCATCTGATCTTCCGGGCATGCCACCCGATAGAGACATTGATTTTGGCATTGATTTGTTGTCGGGCACTCAGCCCATTTACATTCCTCCTTACCGTATGGCTCCTCCTGAGTTGAATGAGTTGAAGGATCAGTTACAAGAATTGCTTGATAAGGGTTTTATTCGACCCAATGTTTCACCTTGTGGTGCTCCTGTCTTCTTTGTGAAGAAGAAAGATGGTTCTATGCGCATGTGTATTGATTATCGCCAGTTGAACAGGGTTACAGTCAAGAATTGTTATCCCTTGCCTCGTATTGATGATCTATTTGACCAACTTCAGGGCCCACATGTATTTTCTAAGATTGATTTGCGCGCAGGTTACCATCAGTTGAAGATTCGGGAGCCGTATATCCCGAAGACTGCTTTCATGACTCGGTATGGACATTATGAGTTTCTAGCTATGTCATTCGGGCTGACTAATGCCCCCACAACATTTATGCATTTGATGCATAGTGTGTTCAGGCCATATCTCGACTCGTTCGTCATTGTTTTCATAGATGATATTCTTGTTTAATCCCGGAGTCTGGAAGATCATGAGCAGCACCTGAGGACAGTGCTTCAGACCCTGAGAGAGAAGAAGTTGTATGCAAAGTTCTCAAAATGTGAGTTTTGGTCAAGTTATGCGGCATTCTTAGGCCACGTGGTATCGAGTGAGGGCATTTGAGTGGATCCGAAGAAGGTAGAGGTCGTGCAGAGTTGGCCCAAGTCGTCCTCAGTTACAGAGATTCGCAGTTTCCTTGGCTTAGCAGGTTAGTACAATCATTTTGTGGAGGGATTTTCATCGATTGCAGCCCCTATGACTAGATTGACCCAGAAGGGTGCTCCATTTCAGTGACAGAGGAGTGTGAGGCGAGCTTTCAGAAGCTCAAAACAGCTTTGAATACAGCCCCAATCTTGATATTGCATACTGGTTCGGGGTCTTATAAAGTTTATTGTGATGCCTCGCGAGTTGGCCTTAGAGCGGTGTTGATGCAGAACGGTAGGGTGATTGCCTACGCGTCCAGACAGTTGAAGATACATGAGAAGAATTACCATGTCCATGACCTTGAGTTAGCTTCCAGTGTTCATGCCTTGAAGATATGGCGTCATTATTTGTACGGTGTGCTTTGTGAGATTTATACTGACCACCGGAGTTTGCAGCACATATTCAGGAAGAAGGATCTAAATTTGCGCCAGCATAGATGGTTAGAGTTGCTAAAGGACTATGACATCATTATATTATACCACCTAGGGAAGGCCAATGTGGTGGTCGACGCCTTGAGTCGCCGGGAGGAGAGTTTGGGGAGTTAAGCATACCTTCGTGCAGCTGAGAGTCCACTAGCCTTAGATGTTCAGTCCTTAGCCAGTCAGCTCGTGAGATTGGATCTTTCTGAGCCTTGCCGGGTATTGGCTTGTGTGGTTTCTCGATCTTCGTTATTCGATCGTATCAGGGAGCGGCAGTATGATGATCCTCATTTACTTGTCCTCAAGGACACGGTCCAGCATGGTGATGCCAGAGATGTGACCATTGGAGATGACGGGAGTATTGAGGATGCAGGGGCGGATTTGTGTGCCCAATATTGATGGGCTTCGGGAGTTGATTTTAGCAGAAGCCCATAGTTCGCGGTATTCCATCAATCCGGGTACTGCAAAGATGTATCAAGATTTGAGGCAGCGCTATTGGTGGCGAAGAATGAAGAAGGATATAGCAGAGTTTGTAGCCAAGTGCCTCAACTGTCAGCAGGTCAAATGTGAGCATCAGCGACCGGGAGGGTTACTTCAGTATATTGAGCTTCCAGAGTGGAAGTGGGAGCCGATCACCATGGACTTTGTGGTTGGACTTCCTCGGACTTTGAGGAAGCATGATGCTATTTGGGTGATTGTGGATCGGCTGACCAAATCAGCCCATTTCATTCTGGTACGGACTACTTATTCATCGGAGCGGTTGGCGGAGATTATATTCGGGAGATCGTTCGTCTGCATGGTATTCAAGTTTCTATTATTTCAGACATAGGTACTTAGTTCACTTCACGGTTCTGGAGAGCCGTTCAGCAGGAGTTAGGTACCAGGGTGGAGTTGAGCACAACATTTCACCCCCAGACGGACGAGCAGTCCGAGCACACTATTCAGATTCTTGAAGATATGCTCTGTGCTTGTGTGATTGAGTTTGAAGGGTCTTGGGATCATTTCTTGCCATTAGCAGAGTTTTCTTACAACAACAGTTATCAATCCAGCATTCAGATGGCGTCGTATGAGGCTTTATATGGTAGGAGGTGCAGATCTCCGGTGGGTTGGTTTGAGCCAGGTGAGGTTGCCTTACCTCCCAACTTGGCAGGAGTTCATCCGGTATTTCATGTTTCGACGCTCCGGAGGTATCACGGTGACCCATCTCATGTCTTGGATTTCAGCTCAGTCCATTTGGACAAGGATCTATCATATGCCGAGGAGCCTGTAGCTATATTGGATAGGCAGGTCAGAAGGCTCAGGTCGAAGAACATTGCTTCAGTAAAGGTTCAGAGGCGGGGTCAGCCGGCCGAGCAGGCAACCTGGGAGATCGAGCAGGATATGCGCAGAAGTTACCCTCATCTTTTCACTACTTCAGGTATGTCTTTATGCTCGTTCGAGGACGAACGAATTTTTAACTGTAGGAGAATGTGACGACCCGGCCGGTCGTCTTAAGAATTAATGCCCCGATCCCCTATTAACAGTTTTCCCCAAATCTATTTCTGCTAAATTGAATTGCCGGGACGTTCGGTTTTGAACTTCGGAGAGTTTTGGGACATTTAGTCCCTAAATGAGAGTTTAAGTGTTGGAAAGTTTCCTGTAGTCGGAGCAGTGTGAAGACGGCCTCGGAATCAAAACTCGATGGTTCTGTTAGCTCCGTTAGGTGATTTCGGGGTTGGGAGCATGTTCGGAATGTATTTTGGGAGTCCGTAGCTCATTTAGGCTTGAAATGCCGAAGTTTTAATTTTTGGAGTTTCTTGTCCGATAGTGAATTTTTGATCCGAGGGTCGGAATGGAATTCTGGAAGTTGTAATAGTTCGGTCATGTCATTTGGGATGTGTGTTGCAAAATTTGAGGTCATTCGGATGAGTTTAGACATGTTTCGGCGTCGGATGTGAATTCTTGGAAATTCCTAAGTTCTTAGGCTTGAATCTATGCATATTTGAGTATTTTGATGTTATGAGACGTGTTTTTAAGGCTCGACCTAGTTCAAATAAGTTGTTAAGGTTTGTTGGTGGTTTTGGTTGAGGTCCCGAGGGCCTCGGGGTTGTTTCGGATGCTTAGCGGGTGGAAATTTAGGTTTTTGTTGCTGCTGAACCTGTTCCCCCTTTGGTGTTCCGCACCTGCGAGGGCTTTCCGCAGGTGCGAGCTCGCAGGAGCGGAGTCCTCCATTTCAGGTGCGATGCCTGTGCAGCCTGGTCAGTGGTCGTAGGCGCAACCTGGACCTCAGGTGCGACCAAGCGACCGCAGGTGCGACCCCTGGGGATTTTAGTAATGTCTGCACCTGCGATGCCCTTTCCGCAGGTGCAGTATCGCAAGTGTGAAGTTAAGCACCGCAAGTGCGATAATCCCTGTTGATATTCCAAAAATCCGAGGGTTATGTTATTTCACCATTTTAGAATTTTGGGAACTCGGGAGAGGCTATTCCTGTGGAGATTTTCGATTGGGTATTTGAGGTTAGTGATTTCTAACCATTTTAGGCTAATTCCCATGTTCCTAATCTTAAATTTCACCCTTAAATTCGAGATTTTGATTTGAAATTGGGGAAAATTGGAAGAAACTTCCTAGACCAATTTTGGGGGTTTGATTAGGTATTGACCTCTGATTTTGAGAGATTTTCATATGGTTAGACTCGTGAGTGAATGGCAGAATCGGCACTCCTCTCTTCTAACTCCCAACTCTAAATAATTACATATTTTTCTAACTATGGAGCATTCAGAAAACCTACCAACAGAGATAAAAATCAAAAAAACTATGAATCAACAAAAAGGAGATACCGAAAATAAACAAGAACAGGTATATCATTTTTTAATTATGAATAGCTAAATTACTATATTCCTTAGAATCTCTTGCAAATTATAATCCCAAAATTGGTATCAGAGCTAGTACACAAACTAAAATACATCAGACTAGTAAAAAACTAAGAAAAACAAATAAGAAATTGAACGAATTATACTCTCAATATAAATGGTTGCATACCATACAGATAGAAAATAAAAAATTAGAACAATTGATAGATATTATATCCAAAACAGAATATAAATATGTTCAATATCTGAAAAAACAGTATGAACAAAATATAAACTCCAACATAACCTATAATGAATAAAGAAGAATTTGCGGTAGATNTAAACTCCAACATAACAGTATAATGAATAAAGAAGAATTTGCGGTAGATGAAAAAATATACGAAAATCAAGACGGATTAAGAATAAAAATAATATTTTCAAATCTAGGAAGAAGATATAAAAAAATAGGAGAACAGTTATACCTAATGATAGAAAAAAAAACAGCAAGATTAGAAGATAGCCTGACAACTATGACAAGAATAATAAAAGAAAATGAAGAAATAGATAAGAAAAAAGAAATCGAAAATATAAGGTACCAAGCAAACAAAGAA